>PVKC010049212.1:0-10850 GCA_004027635.1 Crocidura indochinensis | reverse complement strand
TTTGGAACAGGATACCCTGATTAGGGATAAATATACAATGTTAATTAAAGTAAATGATTAATATTTTAGTCAGGCTTTCAATACAAGAATGAAGTCTTGAAATGAGCACACATGTTACAGAGTCAGTAAGGAGGGAGGGTCCAGAAAAGGAGGAAACCATGAAGGAAGGGCAAGTTGAGGAGTGAAAAGCAAAAGGAGGGATCAAATAATGAGAAAATGTGGAGGTGTGGCTGGATCATTCAAACCTTCAGTGAGCTCTTCATTGTGATATAATTGCAGGTTTCACAAACCAATCAATAATAACTAAGGAATTGTTAGTTATTAGTCTTGGGCCATTGTACTGGAAGAATGACAGTTATGGTAGTGAGGAATTTCAGCTAGAAGATGTCTGATGGGGCATCTGTGACCAGATAGCAGATACCTGCAAGGGATGAAGAGATAGTCTACCTAAAACTCATTTTCCTAGACCTCTTTCCTATAGAATCTAACTTGGTTCACTTTATATATACATTGCCACAGTACCTAGGAAAGCAACATCATTATGAATTAGTGTCTCAATCCCCTTTAACAGACCTGGGGTTGTCTAATTTGGTAATAAACCAAGTGGAACTAAATATTTGGGAAGGAGGATAAAACATGAATAACTATTTTTTTGGAGGGGCCACACCCGGTGGCTCAGGGGTTACTCCTGGCTATTCGCTCAGAAGTCGCTCCTGGCAGGCACGGGGGACCATATGGGGAACCGGGGGATCGAACGTGGTTCGTCCTAGGTTAGAGCAGACACCTTACCTCCAGCGCCACCACCCGGCCCCGCATGAATAACTTTAAAAGCTATTCGGGTGATCCAGATCCCAAAGAAGGACTGAAAAAGCTCTTGTCCACACCAAATAATGGCTGCATTTCTGACCTTTGTATGTTTGGGATTTCTGAATTTCTGATGTTATTATTATGGAAGGTAAAGGGAATCTGTATGACTCTGGGACATCTCCATTAGTCCCAGGACAGAAATTAATACTTATGTCATGGATCTCACAAATAGGATGTTGTGTGAAAGATCCTACATCCACACATACATGAGCAAATATCATGCTAATCCAACACTTTTCATGGATGGAATTGAACTGAGTGATGACTTCTGGGGACTTGATGCATGGCAAGAGTTAACACTCTGTAATTTGACCCAGATATAACTCACATGGACAGAACAAAGAAAACTTGTGCATCAAATGGGATACTGAGGTCTGTCCTTTTCACTGATTTCATAGATGATATATATCAAGCAAGAATATTAAAATATCCCATGTACAAAAAAGTCACATTGTCTTTGGGAAACTGCTTTCTAGTGGAAAGAACACTGGAATCCAAGTTAGTAATCCTGAAAAACTGTACTTCATGGCAGCTTCTGAGGATTAGCAGCAGAGTGCATGGAAAACGGTCTGGCTTGGGTTCTGACACAGGGGATATCAACTTGACTATAACAGAGTTTAAGTTGAAAAAATAAAGTAACCTTATCTACATCTTATGTACTTAATTGATATATATATATATTTTTTTTTTTGGTTTTTGGGTCACACCCGGCAGCACTCAGGGGTTACTCCTGGCTCTATTCTCAGAAATTGCCCCTGGCAGGCATAGGGGACCATGTGAGATGCTGAGATTTGAACCACCATTCTTCAGCATGAAAGGCAAATGCCTTACCTCCATGCTATCTCTCTGGCCCCTTAATTGATTTATTTACAAAGGGAAGACTGTCACTTGTAAATGGTAAAACTAATTTCAAAAATAGGTTAGCATCAAAACACAATAATGGAGGCTGGAGTGAAAGAATAGCAGGTAGGGCACTTGCCTCACATGGCTTTGAAGGTGGCCAACCTGGGTACAATCCCTGGCATCTCATATGGGCCCCTTCATCTACCTGAAGTGATCCCTTCATGCAGAGCCAGGAGTAACCCTGAGTACTGTCAGGTATGGCCCAAAATACCTACAACAAACACACAATGAAATGAAAATAATACTGCAATTTCTAGCAAGTTATGGACCTGCACTGCTCTGCTTCTTCACTGGCTGCTTCATCTGTTTAAAAGGAAAATTGGCATCATGTGAAAAGAAGCTCCTGGGCCCAGAGAGATAGCACAGTGGTGTTTGCCTTGCAAGCAGCCGATCCAGGACCAATTGGTTCGAATTCTGGTGTCCCATATGGTCCCCTGTGCCTGCCAGGAGCTATTTCTGAGCAGACAGCCAGGAGTATCCTCTGAGCACTGCCGGGTGTGGCCCAAAAACAAACAAAACAAAACAAAAAAAAAAAAGGAAAGAAAAGAAGCTCCTAACAGACTATTACTTCAATGATGCTGATAAAGTTGCCAGTTTCAGGGGTATTTGAAGCCATTTGGAGGATGGATACTTTTCTACAGTTTCCATTAATTAGATTATAGGACACCTATCCCCCCCCCCAAATTTTGACCATTGAGTTTCATTCTGTTGTGACTTTGAATTATGAATATAGGCTGTTGTCAGCCTATGTGGAGAAAGTGTAGGTTGGTACTTAATCTTAGAGTTAGGTCTTGAGTTCATTCCCTGGTTATTGGTTATGGTACCATTTGAACTTTTTTTTTCCTTTCATGGTGCCTGACTGGACACAGGAAGAGCAGGAGAGAGGAGGAAGCATGAGAACACATCTGGAAGTAGAAGTAAGAAGGGAAGTGACAGAGGCCTTTTGTTCCAGTCAGTCTTGGAGAGAGAGGATAAACTGAAGGAGGGAGATCAGGTCTCCTCACTTACCAAGTGAGACCAGGAGCCCACAAGTGTTCAGCATTATTTCCCGAGGCATTTTCTGGGCCATGTCTAGTTTCCTCAGCTCCTCCCCACTGGAGATCGTGGCCAAGTACTTAAAGGTCTTAGACACCTAGAAAGTCAAATGGAGACAGTTGTATTAGCCTTGGGGCTGCTGGCTAAGATTAGAGTCTGTATGGTCACAAATAAAAAAGTGTAGCAACATCTAAAGCCTGAATCAAAAGCAAAGTTAGTGTGCTGTGCTGAATGTTGCCCTATCCTTTTTTTTAAACTTTACTGACTGATTGATTGATTGGTTTTGGTGCCACACCTGACTGTGTTCAGGGGTTACTCCTGGCTCTGCATTCAGAAATCACCCCTGGAAGGCTGGGGGACCATGTGGGATGCCAGGAATCAAACTGATTCCTTCCCGGGTCAGCCACATGCAAAGCAAATGCCCCACATCTGTGCACTCTCTCCGGCCCCTGACGTTGTGCTATCCTTAGTGAGGAGACAGAAGATATCTTAGAACACAAAGAAATTGTATCAGTGAGAAAATGCTGCTCATGGGAGAAGTCATCGGAAAATGACAGGACAAACCCATGGGCATCATAAGATGAAGACAGTGAGTGCTCCGGTGATAGAGAATGAAGAAGCAGCAATAAAGATTCCAACAGTAACAGCAGCACCAGAGTCTTAACCATTCTCATTCTGTACACTGTGACTGTGGGTTTCCATACCATGTTAAAGTGTTGGAAGTGCCAGCTCTGGACTCAGATTCTCAGAATTTTTCATCTCGCTCTTCTCTCCATCTTCTCTGCTGAACCCGCCTACGATCCGGGACCCGAAACGGTAAGATGTCCCCACCCAACCCTCATGGGGCCAATCGAGCCGTGTGATTGGGGATCCCAGAGACTTGAACACCAGCCATGCGCACTACCTCTTCTCTCCCTCTTCTCTGCTGAACCGGCCTACGAACCACAAGGACCGTAACCTCTCCAAGACTCATACCCCTGATTTGTAACCCCTGAATTCCATTACTGCACATTGTAAAAAGCAATCTAAACAAAAATAAATAAATAAATAAATAAATAAATAAAAGGTTCATGGCTGGCAAAAAAAAAAAAAAAGAATTTTTCATCTCTAGAAATCAACCCTTGCCAACCAATTTTACCTGGGGAAATAATTTCCTTGAGCCTCAACTTCCCCATACATACCATAGTTTTCACTTCACCCAAAGTAAAGTGTTGAGAATGTCTAATGCTTATTTTAAGGGGATTCCAAAGTAGGACTCAGAAGTCCTCTGGAATAGTCCTGGTAGTATTCAACCCAGCTTTGTGGGCCTGATGGTTCAATGCATGGGCCCAGAAATGCTCTGATTCAGTGGGGCCTAGAAGCTAGGACTTTATAAATTTGTCTGCTACCACCCAACAGCCACTGATAGTATCAATCTAGTTTACAAGTAAACTATCAGAACTGTTCAGCTGAATCTGCAGAACAATTTTATCATCTCAAGTGAATATTTATATTTCAGTTATATACACTTAATTTATTTCCAAAGGTTAGCGTCTATCCACTCTATACCTTCTGTAGAATTATTTCTTTCATCTATTCACAATACAGTTTGAGTCTCTTGTCATAGTCTTCATTATTTCCTGTGTTTCTGTGACCTTCTAACTTGTTGTCTTAACCTTCATACATTAAAATACAGTTGTACCGAGACCGGAGTGATAGCATAGTGGTAGGGTGTTTGCTTTGCACACAGTTGATGTGGGTTCTATCCCAGTATTTCATATAATTTCCCTAAGCTTGCCAGGGGTAATTTCTGAGCACAGAGACAGGAGTAACCCCTGATTTCTGCCAGGTTTGACTCCAAAACAAAACAAAAATAAAATACAGTTGTATCCAGCTATGGGAATTGATAGATGCCTAATTATCACAGTCACAAAACATTCAATTAACACATTTCATCCTTCTAAACTTCCTCCAGTTCCCTGGAAACCACTAATTATACTTTAAAATTTGGGGGCTGTCGAGGTGGCGCTAGAGGTAAGGTGTCTCCTTGTAAGCGCTAGCCAAGGAAGGACTGTGGTTTGATCCCCAGGTGTCCCATATGGCCCCCCCAAGCCAGGGGCGATTTCTGAGCGCTTAGCCAGGAGTAACCCCTGAACATCAAATGGGTGTGGCCCAGAAAAACAAACAAACAAAAAATGTTTATTAATGTCATATAATTGAAATAATACTTTTTAGTATTTTATTATCAGCCTTTTAAGACTGATTTGACTCAACAATTGGTTTATATGATTCCTCCATGTCATTTGTGCTTTGAGAGCTCATTTCTTTTTCTTTTTTTTTGGGGGGGGGCACAAACCCAGTGGTGCTCAGGAGTTACTCCTGGCTCAGTGCTCAAATACGGCTCCTGGCAGGCTCAGCGGATCATATGGAATGCTGGGGATAGAACTCAGGTGCAAGGCAAACACCCTATGATGTGTTATCATTCCAGTCCCTGAAATCTCCCTCCCTCCCTTCCTTCCCTCCTTCCTTGATCCCTCCCTCCCACTCCCTTCTCCCTCCCATCCCCCTTTCTCCCTCCTTCCCTCTCTCCCTCCCTCCTTTCTTCCCTTCCATATTCCCCTCCTTCATTCCTCCTTCCTCCCTTCCTTCCTTCTTCCCTCCTATCCTCCCCTCCTTTCCTCCTTCCTCCCTCTCTCCCTTCCTTCTTCCTTCCCATCTTCCCTTCCTTCTTTTCTCCTTCCTCCCTTCCTTCCCATCCTCCCCTCCTTTCTTCCTTCCTCCCTCCCATCCTCCCCATCCTTCTTCCTTCCCTCCTTCCTCCCTTCCTTCCCTCCCTTCCTCTCTCCTTTCCTTCCTTCCTCCTTCCTCCCTTCCTCCTTCCTTTCTTGTTCTTCCCTCCCTTCCTTCCTTCTTTCCTTCCTTCCTCCCTCCCTCCTTTTTTTCTCTCATTTTTTTGTCACTGAGTTGCATTGTAGTGCATCACATTTTTTGTTTATTTACTATTAACATATAGAATGAAAGTTTTGATTGCTTTCAGCTTAGGAAGATAACTTACTAAGTCAAAATGTAGGAGTACAATTACTGGATTATGTAGGGAGACCATATTTAACGTTTTTGGCTTTTATTTTTAGGTCACACCCAGCAGCATTCAGGGGTTACTTCTGGCTCTGTGCTTACAAAAATTACTCCTGAGAGGCTCTTGGGAGGAAATCATATGGGATGCCGGGAAATGAATCTAGGTCAGCCCTGTGCAAGGCAAATGCCCTACCCAATGTGCTATCTACTCACTGTGTTATTGCTCTGGCCCTGACTGTATTTAACTTTTAAAGAAACTGCCAAACTGTCTCACAAAGTAACTGCATTAGTCTACTGGGGCTGCTAAAAACAAAATACCACTGATATTTAAAACAGGGCTGACCCGGGTTCAATTCCAAGTATCTTCAAGCCACTAATTCCTAAATGTAGAGCCAGGAGTAACCCCTGAGAACCATCAGGGTTACAAAAACAAAACAAACCAGGGATTGAACCTGGGTCTGTCATGTGCAAGGCAAATGCCCTTACCCGCTGTGCTATCGCTCCAGCCCCTCATGTTGGTATCTTAGAAAAACTTCTATGAGACCCTCTAAAGAGTAAAGATGTATTAAATGAAGCACTGTTTATATCTTGAAAGATATTTTTCTTGGGGCCAGAGAGATAGCACAGCGGTAGGGCATTTGGCTTTCATGTGGCTGACCCAGGGTGGACCCAGTTTGATTCCTGGTGTGCCATATGGTCCCCTATGCCTGCCAGGAGCGATTTCTGAGCACAGAGCCAGGAGTAACCCCTGAGCGTCACTGGGTATGGCCCAAAAACCAAAAAAAAAAAAAAAAAAAAGAGTAACAGATGAGCACTGACAGGTGTGGCCCTAAAATAAAATGAAATTAAATTAAGTACAGGGAAACACATCTCAGGCAAAAACATACATAAAATGCATGCAGAAAGAAATTTATTTTTCAGTATAAATCTTCACCAAGAGTATCACTATAGAGGAAATAAAACCTTTTGTTTTATGAGCAGTTTATTTTACTATTATTTTACCCAGAGTCGCTGGGTGTGACCAAAAAATAAAAATCAATAGTAAAATAAACCGCTAATAAAACAAAAGGTTTTATTTCCTCTATAGTGATACTCTTGGTGATACTCTTGGTGAAGATTTATACTGAAAAATAAATTTCTTTCTGCATGCATTTTATGTATGTTTTTGCCTGAGATGTGTTTCCCTGTACTTAATTTAATTTCATTTTATTTTAGGGCCACACCTGTCAGTGCTCATCTGCTACTCTTTTTTTTTTTTTTTTTTTTTTTTTGGTTTTTGGGCCACACCCAGTGACGCTCAGGGGTTACTCCTGGCTATGCGCTCAGAAGTCGCTCCTGGCAGGCACGGGGGACCATATGGGAACTGGGGGATTGAACCATGGTCCGTCCTAGGCTAGCGCAGGCAAGGTAGCAGGCACCTTACCTCCTGCGCCACCTCCCGGCTCCCTCATCTGTTGATCTGATCTCATGAATCACTCCTGAAAGGGTTCAGAGGACCATAATGAGTGCTGGGGATCAAACTCGAGTCTACCATGTGCAAGGCAAGTGTCAAGTTAACTGCAGTATCACTCCAACTCCTGTACTTGGCTTTTAATACTGAGATATCTGATTTAGAGTAGAATTTATGATTAAAGGGACCTGATGGGGGGAATGCTGACCTGTGACATGTCCTCTACAGAAACACTTTTCTTAGAAGATGTCTCATCTTTTGCTCCACACCAGTTACCTAAAAGCAAAAAAATGCAAGTTGACTTTAATGAGAAGTGGGAGCTTCTCATCAATGTGTATCTGCTATATAATAAATGAGACTATATGAATACATAGAACTTCAATGAAAAGTTAGCTGAAGTCAGAGGAAATAGGTACTGTGCATTAGTTGTCTTCTAAGAATTTTAGAATGGGCGGTATAAAGAAAACAGCTAGGACCAGGTGAAGAACAAAAAGTGGGGCAAAATACAAAAGAGATGATGATACAGGGGCTCAAACTCACTTGGAGTGAGTTTTTAATACTTGTTTCCTAAATGACTCTTGAGTATTGTGCAGAAGACTATGAGTAGACTCAAGTGAACATAATGAATAAGAGTAGTTGATATTCAGATACCATTAGGGGTCATTGCAAATTTCAATTTAGATGGGGGCAATGGTGAACATTGTGAAAGGGAAGAGTGGAGAGTGGGAGAATATGGAATCAAGAGAATTGAGGATACTTCCTAGAAGTAATACTGGAATCAAAATTATAATTTAAAGTTTTTAAAATGTAGGGGACAGGTAGAAATGAGTTATAATTGCTGACACCAAAAATAATAGTGGCCATAGAACAGATATATAGTATCCTTTGAACACAGTCTTAGTGTCTTACTATTTAACATGCTGTCCAATAGATCCAAAGCCCCTCTGAGGCCATTTTACATAGTTGGCAGTCAAAGTTGGATTTATATTTACCCCAGAAAAACCTAGAATTCTTTTACTCATCCTAAGTTTAACAAAGTTCTGGATGAGGCAAGTTCCAGGGGAAAAATAGAATTGGTACAAAGAAACTCAGAGAAACAAGACTGTAGAAATAAAAAAAATATTACATAAAAAATCCTTTAGAGAATCTTGCAAGAATAGTCAGTAGATCACAACAAGAGTGATTGTGTCAATGCCTGTAGTTTGTAGTGCAGAAAAGATACATGGGTAACTAGAGAAAGGGGAAAGAATCTGGGACAGAGAGGATTACTCTCGGGTCTTACCTAGAGAGGCCACAAGTGCAAAGTTCTCCAACATCACATCACAGTACAGGCCTTTCTGATCATCATTAAGGAGAGCCCATTGCTCCTCTGAGAAGTATATGGCCACATCGTCGAAGGTCACATTGCCCTGACATATAGAAATGAAACCATGAAAGATCCAAGGAGTTCCAATCCATTTTCCCACATTACACAGAATGCCCATTCTTCCTCAATCTCTATTACTTACTCATCAGATTTTGGTGTCATTTGTGCCTGCTCCTCCTCATGGCCGTTAATCATTGTCTGATCTTTTTCAACATTAGACAGATAGACACAAAGATGCCCGTTAAGCTCTGGGCCCACACTTCAGGGCTTTATTTATCCTGTTAGGCAGTTCCAAGGAAGTTTTTTAGGAGGTGTCTCCCAAACACAATCAAAAGTGACTATCTTATATCCTTAAATCCCCACAACAGGTTCCTAGGTATCTCAGTTCTCATTTCACTTCTTATGATACTGTTTATGTGGTGCTTTTCTGCAGCCTCTGCCACTACCTCCCTGCCCAATGCCATAAATCTCTCCCTGGTTTCCTTATATGCAGCTTGCCAAACGGCATCACTGCTGTATTTAGGAAATGGAGTAATAGGATAATGCCTATGCATGCAGCTGATCTGGGTTCAATCCCCAGCATCCTATATGGTCCCCCCAAGCACAGAGCCAGGAGTAAGTCCTGAGTATAGCCAAACCCCTCAAAAGACCATGTTTGGGGAATTTAAATAGGATTCCATATTCCATCAGACATCCAATACCCATTGCCAGGGGCAGTTTTTAACCAGCTAAGAAAGTTTCAATGACTGGCTCTGTTATTTGTGTCAGCCTTACCCAATCAAAACCACATTTTTTTCCTTTTTTGGTTTTTGGGCCAAACCAGATGGTGCTCTGGAACTAATTCTGACTCTGAACTCAGAAATCGCCCCTGGCAGGCTCAAGGGACTATATGGGATGTCTGGAATTGAACCTGGGTCCTTCCCAGGTTGGCTGCTTGCAAAGCCCTACTGCTGTGCTATCTCTCTGGCCCAAAACAACATTATCTTTTATTGGTCCTCTTTTCCTTCTGTAGTCACTTCCTGCTTTCTCATTAATCATAATATTCCATCACAAGCCCTCATTCAAAGTGCAACAACAGAGTTCTTCTCCCTCTACTTATCACGTGAATCAACCAAATACTTTCTTCTGACCAAATGCAAAACACTGGGGCCCGGGAGATAGCATGGAGGAAAGGCGTTTGCCTTTCATGCAAAAGGTCATCGGTTCGAATCCCGGTGCCCCATATGGTCCCCCGTGCCTGCCAGGAGCAATTTCTGAGCATGGAGCCAGGAGTAACCCCTGAGCGCTGCCGGGTGTGACCCAAAAACCAAATGCAAAACACTCTAGGATGACCAAGAAATTCTGGTGACTATAGAAATATGAACACAAATCAGTCTTACTCTCAGTTTCCTTATTTTCTCAATTGCTCAGCATGCCTATATATAATCTCAGTGTTCACTAGAAGCTCTGGCCAACTTCTTCCTTCATTTCCCTTTATAATAAGTTCCCTATATCAACTGTGTTCACAAGTACCATCACCTAAGCAGGTAACAAAGCAAAATACTCAGTGCTGGACCCCTTTTTTTCCTGGTGGAATAGCAGTATTCTCATTATCTGAAAATTACTCTTAAATGCGACTATCAGCTAAACTCCTTTTAGGGGGGCTGGAGCGATAGCACAGCAGTAGGGTATTTGCCTTGTACATGGTTGACCCAGGAAGGACCTCAGTTTGATCCCCCGCATCCCATATGGTCCCCTAAGCCAGGAGTGATGTCTGAGTGCATAGCCAAGAGTAGCCCCTGAACATCACGAATGTGTCCCCCCAAAAAACTTCTTCCTTTTAGATACATACGCTATATGCCACCATTTAGATATTTTTCTTTGCAACACTCCCCAGAGATCCAGACCATAACATACATATTCCTACTAATGCTTTTACTGTGTTCTCTGAAATACTTATACACCTTAATATGACTCAAAGCTCCTGAAATTCCCATTAAAGTTACTAAAATTTTTCTTCCTTCTTTCTAAAACCTTGGTTGGTTTTTTTGTTTTTGTTTTTGTTTTGTTTTGTTTTTTTTTGGTTTTTGGGCCACACCCGGAGATGCTCAGGGGTTACTCCTGGCTATCTGCTCAGAAATCGCTCCTGGCAGGCACGGGGGACCATATGGGACACCGGGATTCGAACCAACCACC
>PVKC010049211.1:0-10695 GCA_004027635.1 Crocidura indochinensis | reverse complement strand
GCAACTGCCATGACAATGTATAGCTTAGAATATCAAATAGGAAATGACAGCAAATACATTAGTATTATTTGCTAAATTGGAATGACCATGTTATGGCTAAGTGAACTACCTGGTTAAATAGAAATCATTTTAATAGAGGAAATATCTGATCTATTGAGAAATATGAATATTATTTAAACATTTATATGGCCTTGGGATACATTGGAGAAATAAACTATGCTAACTATGTTAAATCTTGCCCAGATTAGTCCAAAATTCTTAATTCCGTTTTTTATTTTCCTTGTTTTATTTTTTGTTATGACAATTTTATCTATGTACAGACTGATCAAATCATTTCCAAAAAAGTGGGTTATGTGCCCAAATGACTATATTTACTACCATCACACTGTAAGCAATTGTCACTTTTTCCTTTTTTCTTTAGGGATTTGGCAGCTCTCTGCCTACATAAAGCAACTTTCTTTTTCCAAGAGGTTTTACCACAAATGGGAGGGAGGGTCACAGGAGAAAATATAGGAAAAACAACCCAATCCTTCAAGGACAAGAAATCGTTTCATACCTGTTTTCTCTGCATGTAGCTGGTCTGAATGCGGGACGGGGGAAGGAATTTATTCCCTAGACAAAGAATAATTAGAATTTACCTATTTTCAAAAGTGTTTAGGTTTCAATGAGCACCAAGTGGTGCCTAAGATGGCAGAATGATCTTAGACTTTAGAATGTTTATATAGCCTGGTTATATGATGCAGTAAATTTTAAAGTCACTTTTTATATTTATAAAGGACTAGCAGGTAAGTGCCTTATGGATGGTCAAATACTACATAAAATGTTATAAAAACCACTCCATGCTCTCTTACTAACCTATAGATTAGCCTCAAGCATAAATATGGTTTATATAGAACCAGACTATGTTAGGGAGAAAAAAGGTTATGCAGTTTATTATGATTTTTCAGACATTTTATTTCTTTCTTGAATTAGCACGACATATTCTAAGTGATTAAATAAATTTGTCTTGTAGCTCTTTGCTTACAATGGAAAGGAGGAAAAATCAAGAATTTTATTCTGAAGAGAGGTCCAATTTTTACGACTGAAAAGTAATGATTATTTTAGTCATTCTTACAAAAACTAAGCAAAGCAGGAGAAATTAAAAGTCTAATTGTTCATTTGAGATACTTTTATACTGTATATGACTTTTCATTTTTCACTACATGCCTTTACAAACTAAAAGTAATATACAGAGAAGAATTCAGTCTTTGTAGAAAGTATTATCAAGGCCACAAGTGTCTGTGTTTTGAGGACAGTGGATTTTAATTCATTTTTTCCTTTTATTTAAACACCATAGTTACAAAGTTGTTTATGATTGAGTTTCAGTCTTATGATGTATTCTATGCTTCACCCATGAACACTGTCAGTCAGCAACGTCTGCAATTTCCCTCCCACAGCCCCCTTGTCTGCCTCTGGGTCAAATATTTAACCATGCTCCCCCCGGCTCTGTCTCTATCCCTCGTTTGATCCTTTAGCTATTGTGGTTTGCACTATTGTTAATGAAGGAGTACTGTGTATATCACTTCATCTCCTTTCAACACCCAGTTATTGTCCAGAGTGATCAGATTCAACTATCATTGTCATAGTGATATTTTCTCTACATTAACTGCACTATTCCACTATTTGTGACCATCTTCCTTTCATGGACTGGTCCTCCTGGTGCTCGTCTCTATTGTCTCTGGGTACTATTAGCATACATTTTTTTTCTAATATCTCAAAAATGAATGATGTTATTCTACATCTATCCATTTCCCTCTGACTCGTTTCACTTGGTATAATTCTCTCCATATTCATTCATAATAATCAAATTTTATGACTTTATTTTTCCTACCAGCTGCATAGTGTTCCATTGTATAGATATACCATGGCTTTTTTATTCACTCATTTGTTTTGGAACATTTAAGTTGTTTTGAGATTCTGGCTTTTGTAATTAGTACTGTGATGAGCACAGTAAGGAGAGGACTTTTCTTCATAGTGTTTTTGGATTCAGAGGGTATGCCCCTTGGATTGGTATTGCTGGATCATGTGAAAGCTCAAATTTCTATTTTTTTTGTGTGTGTGGAAAATACATGTTGTTTTTCAAAATGTTTGGAGCAATGTACATTCCCAGAGGCAGTAAGAGTACCTTTCTTTTCATATCTCTGCCAGCACTGGTTGTTTCTTGTTCTTTGTGATGTGTGCCAGTCTCTGTGGTATGAGATGATATATTATTTTTTGATTTGCTTTTCTCTAATGATTAGTCATGTGCAACATTTTTTTTCAAGTGCCTTTTGGAAGAAATGTCTGTTCATTTCATTTCCTATTTTTAGATGGGGTGAGATGTTTCAAACATACTAATTCTAATTACTAAAAACATACTGAATTCTAATTGTGCCTTTATATCTTAACCCCTATTGACAGTACTGGATGAATATTTTCTCCCATCCCATGGGTAGTCTTTGTATCCTTAGTCACCATTCATTTAAGATGCAGAAGGTATAAAGTTTAAAGTCCCTATTTGTTTATTTTTGCTTTCATTGCCTGGTGGTGTTTCTTCCTTGAAAATGCCCTTAGCTTCAATGTCATTGACTATTCTGCCTACATTTTCTTTTATTTTTTGGGGGGGAGGGTCACACCCGGCAGTGCTCAGGGGTTACTACTGTCTCCATGCTCAGAAATTGCTCCTGGCAGGCACGGGGGACCATATGGGGCACCGGGATTCGAACCGATGACCTTTTGCATGAAAGGCAAACGCCTTACCTCCATGCTATCTCCCGGACCCCCATTTTCTTTTATATGCCTTTTTAATTTCTGATCTGATATCAAGGTCACTAATCCATCTTGATTTATCGTTGTGCATGGTTTTAAATGGAGGTCTGATTTCACTTTAATTGGAATATATTTGAAGATTTAATTAATTTATAATTAATGAGATGTATTTAAAGCAAATCAAACTTGTTGTTGAATTAGTCAACTTTTTTTTCACTTTAAAAATAACTTTAGTGCCAGAGTTATAGTACAGTGGAAGGGCATTTGCCTTGCACGCAGACAACTTGCGTTTGATTCCTGGCATCCTATATGGTCCCAGAGCCTGCCAGAAGTGATTTCTAAGTGCAGAGCCAAAAGTAACCCCTGAGTGTTGCCTGATGTGCCCCCCCCCAAACAAAAATACAACAACAAAAAAGAATAACTTTGAAAATATTATCACAAATGGCAAAATTATAGGAAAAACAGTGAAGCAGTGAGTAGATTAGTATCTGTTGTTTTGTTTCTCCTGTTGATTTGTTTTGTTTATATTTTTCAAGAATTAGGGATTTTCAGTAGCCTGAAAGCCATGTCTAAACTGTTATGTGGAGACATACTGGTGGCTAGTCACATTTGGCTGCTTAATCTTTAAATCTAATATCTATGAAATATCCTGCCATTGCAATAAACTCAATGTTTGGGCAACTCTAATCTTTAAAGTGTTCTATTGAGGACCAAGTTTCCACGAGTTAATTAAGGGAAATGTAGAAGTATTACATTACAAAATTTGAAGTAAATTTTGTTACAAAAATTTCAAGTACATTTCCTACGTCTAATCTCAGGCCTTATGTATTCTTAAATATTTGATATACATAATTGATCTTTGCTTTCAGAATAGACTGACTTTGCCAGAGCTTCAGGATGTATTTTACCTGTAAAATTAGAATGGTGTCCATTGCTTAAATATATTGCTGATAAATTAGATAAAATTTCTTAAAAGTCTAGGACTCAATGTAATTAAAACATGAATTCAGGTATCCCAACACCTAACACTTAAGGAATAAGTAGCAAAAAAAATCACTTGGAGATTGACTCATAATTAATAAAAAAGGCTTTTTATTTTAATATTTGGTGCTTCTTCAGTGATCAGTGCTAAGGAAAGTGATTTTTTTCCACCAACCAATGGTGAGGAAAAATGGAATTGGAGGTCACTTTCAAAAGTGTTGGTCTGAAAATTTGGAGCTCAACTAGGTAGTGTGGCACAATGATTCCATAACCATACTTGAAAATTATTAGCATAGGGGGGTATGCAGGGGTTTGACTTACACTGTACCCCATGAAGGCAAGGCATATAATCTACCCTCTTTGAGGGGTTTTGCCCAGATATAAAATGCTCTTAGAAAGAAATTGTACAGTATTCATTGCTTTGAAGCCCCAAAATAAGACAAGATAAAAGTAATCTCTTGACCAACTTCATTCCATTTGCTCTCTGTCTTTATTTTTTCATCTGCTAACATTTTCCATCATTTCACTAAACTATCTTATTAAGATCGGAAATAGGGCAATTATAGTCAAATAAAAATTTGAAAATTACATAGAAAGCACTTAGTGCTAGAATTAGAGTTTGAGTCCATCGTGTTTGTAAATATGTGAACTTTGACTAATTATTTTGAATTTGTTTCTTTCTCATTAAGATGTAACAAAATGCACAAAAGATCTAACACCATGCACAGACCACCTACCACCCAACTGAAATGTGATAAATTCCCCATGATGTGCTTTGGTTTTCTTTTTCCTTACTATAGCTGTCATCACTTTCTTCTATACTTCGATCATGCAAACTCCTCCAGGTTTGGGGGCATTTTCTTCATTGTCTTCACATTCACAATGCCTAACACAGTGTTAGAAATGCTACACATTTGTGAATTCTAAATGTGATTAAAATAGAAATCAGTGTGACTTATAACATAAGGAATTTTTAATAGAGGTATCTTTGGTAATGCTATCACAGTCCCTCAGTGGAAGTTCTTGAGAATTTATTGTATGTAATTTTATAAAAGATGTTTATCTTGAAAGGCCTGTATCTTGAAAGGCCTTTAAAGTAATATTGAGGTTACAAGACATACGACTACATAGAAATAATTAAAGACATTTTAAATATCTGTTATGTGTAGCTTATATAAATTAATTAATTACTTTACTTTTAATGAGCATACAGTCTTTAAGGAAGTTGCTGGTCCTTTTATCCAAAAATCACTGTGTAAAGGTTTAGGAAACAAATATTATACAACCGTCTCAAAGGGAAGTTAGGTTCTCAATCTAATTCAGATTCTTTCAGCAGTTTGTCATCTTAATTGCTATGCTATCTTCCTGATGCTGCACCAAGTTCATTTTCTTGAAATATAATGTCACGACTCAGTTTTGACAAGGCACTGTCAACCTCTTCAGGATTATCACATGCTTCTTCCAGGTCGCTCTTCTATCCATAATATATCTTTTATCTGGTTATTTCTTGATTTTCCCACAGCTGACCTTTTCACAATGTTTTCTCATTTTTTCTCATTTAATACCCTCTGGAGGCATCTTCTGATTTTTTATTCTCCATGCAACTGAAAGCACCTCTTAATTTTTGACAGAAAGCAATGTTTTTGAAGGAATGATAGGACTAGCATGTGTTTATGTAAGGTTGAAGAATTTCTAAGACTATAGAGTCAGAGCAATAGTTCAGAGGGTTGAATGGTTGCCTTGCATGTAGCAGCCCTGGGTTTGATCCAAGGTCTCCTGAGTTAGATAGTGCTTTGTTACTGTAGAGCCAGCAATAAGCCCTTATAGCACCAAATATGTCACACACAAACACACACACATAAACACACATACTTACTAAAATCAGAAGATTACTACTAAGTGACAATTAATAGATCATTGTTTTTGAAAGAATGATAAACTTAGATTCAAAAAAATATGGAGGCCAGAGAGATAGCACAGCGGTAAGACGCTGCATGCAGAAGGAAGGTAGTTTGAATCCTGCATCCCAGGTCTCTCTGAGCTTGCTGGGGGCGATTTCTGAGCATAGAGCCAGGAGTAACCCCTGAGCACTTCTGGGTATGACCCAAAAAACAATATATATCATCTATACATAGTTAAATGTTGTTACATATTGTGGGCATTTTTTTAAGTAGTCGAATATTATTGAACCAATAGCAATTTAATTAACTGAATTATTTTATGTACATAAGAGAATTGATGCATGCCAAGCAATAATAAGAGTACTTATTTACTAAAATAAATAATGCATGCTTTTATTCACTATTAGTAGACCCACTAATTTTTAATAATTAACTTTCTCTGTAGTTATACTAAAATAATAGCTTGTTAATGTTTTTTTTAGATATTGCATTTCCTATGGAAAATTCACGGCATAATTGAATGGTATGAGAATGAATATGTCTCTGGTGATATCTGGTAAATTCTAATTTTCATTTAAGATTATTCAAGTTTGATAATATTGTTTGTCATTTTTTGTTCAACTAGAGAAACATGTTTTTATATAATTACTAAGTGTTGGAATTGACAATATATTTTTATTTTTTAAAGTACATTTAACATGAGTACATATACCAAAAGTGCCCTGGATTCTGTCAGTTCAATGTCATTGTTTTACCTATAGTAGCTTATGAAATATAACTGATTTTATAAATATCAGAATTTGTTAATAAACTTCAATTAACTTATCGTGTGCTTATGAAAGATTGAAGAATTACTAAAACTTTAGGGTCAGAGAAATAATGCAGAGGGTTGGATAGTTGCCTTGCATGCAACAACCTTGGGTTTGACCCAAGGTCTCTTGAACTAACCAGGTGTGATCTGTGAATGTAGTCAATATATAAGTCCTGTGTTACACTGGGTGTATCACACTACACACACACTAAAATCAGACTATTATTAAATCAAAATATATATATAATTAAACCATACATTTTGTTATCTTGATATCTTTCGCTTTTAAAACCAGTTTGCCGGTCTATATTCTCAGAATTCTGATCCAGAAACGTGAAATTTGATGTTTATTTTTTTGAAGTTATTTAAAATTTTTTAGAAAATCTATCTGAAGGGCTATGGAAGTATCTCAGTGTTAGAGATCATGAATGAGATCATAGGTTTATTCCCATAAAAATAAATAAAATTATATTTTAATGCTACCTTTCACATGAGCAGAACATTTTTTGTTATCTTTCATCTTCCAAGCTTTATTCTCAGTGATGTTATTTACATTCTCTAAGATTTGTGTTTATTTAAACACTTAGTAAAGGAAGTAATTGCAACAATCTTCTTGTCTCCCTGTTAAGAATACACAGATTACACTGAAAAAATGCCAGATAAACAACAGTGAAGGTGGACATTTCGTAGCACAGATTCATTTATTCTTGACTACTATATTGAAACATCATTTTCCAGCATATCCTTTGTAAAGACTCAATTCTTTGAGCCATCACTCTCTCAGTTTCAGGATAAAGGTCTTAATCAACAGTTCCCAAAATAAACTGTAAGTCTAGAAGTCTGTATCTCTTATTTAACATGCTGGACATATTTTTATGATATCCTTAACTGTAACATTAGCTATAATTAAACCAGATATAGTTACAAGAAAGTGAGGCAGACAGACCAGCAGCAGTATCTTCTTTGTGACTCAGAAAAGCTATTTTCATCCCCAGGTCAGTAAGTCCAGAGGGAAAGACAAGCAACAGGGCAACTACATTTTGACCAGTCACAGAGTCCCTAAAACTGTGCCTGACAGACTTGAGTCCTTTTTTGTGATTCAGAAGAGCCATTCTACCTCAGGTTATTGTGACTCAAGAAGAACCTGGCTGCTCTGCTTTGCTTCTCAGCCATGCATTTATTATATAGTCAAGGAGTACCACCACAATATATATAAAAAAAAAAGACTAGACTGCAAAGGTCACATTGGGAAAGCAACACTTAATCCCACCACTATTGGTGCATAAATATGATAGTTCTGAAGACCCAACTAGTGTCAGGAACCTACCTATCCATCTATCTCTCTCTCTATCTCTCTCTATCTTTCTCTCTATCTTTCTCTCTATCTATCTATCTATCTATCTATCTATCTATCTATCTATCTATCTATCTATCTATCTATCTATCATCTATCTATCTCTCTATCTCTCTCTATCATCTACATATCTATATCCATCATCTATCTATCTCTATTATCTATATCTTCCTTCTGATAAGGTAGTTAGAGAGGAAATGTTGAAATGTTCAAGAAACTCAAAGATCCCATAGAATGGACAGCCAATAAGACTCGAGAGGATCTGAGAGTAGAAATAAGAAAACTTCAAACAGAAATGATGAAACTGAAAAACATGATAGGTGACAAGAAAAACTCACTAGAATGTCACAGCAACAGTGTTAACAGCTGCTGAGAAAAGAATCATTGATCTGAAAGATAAGCTGATAACACCTCCAGACACAGTAGAAGATTGAAAAGAGTCAAAATAAACAAACAGAAAATGGACAAATTCTCAAAATAAACAAGCAGATGACAATAGGGATTTGGGGTATATTCTACAAAAGTGACAACAGAATCATTGGGGTCCCATTGAGCCAGGAAGAGAACACCAATGTAGTTATAATTAAATCAAACTTCATACTTATTTTTGTATGCATATTTTCAATATTACTTTTTCTTAAAGGTGCCTTGGATTCTGCCCATTCAATTTCTTTCAGTTTTTCGAAACTGTTTCTTTGTTTTGTTTTGGAGCAACACTGTGACGCTCAGAGCTTATGTGTGCTTAGGATTTATTCATGGTAAAGCTTTGAGGAACATGGAGCATAATGGATCTAATCTGATCACATGCATGGTAAGAGCCTTATCTATAATAATGTCTCTGGCCCATTTTTGATTAATTTTTATTTTAACCTTCAGTTTTGTTTTTGGATTACACATAGCAATACTCAGGGTTATTTCTGGCTTTGAATAAGAAATCACTCCTGGTGGTGTTTAGGGTACCATACGAGATGTCAGGGATTGAACTCAGGTCTATTGCATTTTATCATTCCTGTCACCTTAATTACATTTTAATATTACATCAAAGTAATGCTGGTATCTTGCAGTTCTTTGTAATAAGTTCTTTAAAATTTTACTTGAAACTCTTCTTTCGATATTATCAGACTCATTAAATTGCCTCTAATTTTATTTTTTTATCTTGTCTATTAGCCTTTTCACAAATAATTCCTCTATTTTCTCATATTCCTGAAACACCTACCAGCATAGTTTGCTAGTAGACATTCAAGAAACCACAGAAAAGAAACTCTGTTTTATCACTGAAATATCTGGGCCAGAGAGATAGTACAGCAGGTAAGGTGCTGGCCTTGCTCACAGCCTGAGCATCCCAGATGGTCCCCGTAGTAACTACAATGATGATTTCTTAGTGGAGGATCAGGAGTAACCCCTGAATATTTCCAGGTTTGAATTCAAAAGCAAAAATATATTTTAAAGAAGCTAACTTTGAAATATCGAATGTTTCTCTTGTTACAAAAATTTTTGAGTTTCATTTTGTGTCATTTGTATGGTTTGTAGACTCATTTTAATACTTTTTAAAGATTCTACTTTATGAAGATTAGCTCTCCAAAGACAGTAATCTGAAAAATATGATGTTGTTTGACACTTTATTTTCTCAAAGTCATTATGCAGAGAATGAGTTTTGCATGATGAGGTCAGACTTCTGTGTCTCACAAATAGGTCACTTTTTAAATCTAAGTGTCTCACACTATACCCCCAAATCAGTTAATAATTACTGTGTAATGATAATGTACACATTTTAAGTTTTCTTTATTTTTTTTATTTTGTTTTTGTTTTCTTTATTTTTTAATTTAAAAATTTTTGGTCAAACTAACACATTTTCATATGTACATCTTATTACTCAAAATTACTCAATTTATCATCATAAATAAAGGTGGAAAATAGAATTAAAAAGCTCATTCCCCAATGATATCGGTACCTATATGTTTCTCAATATGAATCTACACTTCCTACCATCTTTTATCTTCATTATTATAATGGGCATTCCAAGATCCAATGGCACTTGGCAGTAAAGGGATTTTCTTAAAACCCTGGAGTTTAGGGCCTCTGGCTATTATGGCTGAGTGGCTGCAAGTATGCAGAAATTGTTGCTTTCTTTTCCCAGAGTCCCTGAGCCATCTGCACAACAAAAGCCCTGGAACTCAGTCATTTAAATGAATATTTAAAAGTTCACTTTTGACATGCTTTTTGGGGGGTACTCTTTATTTGTAGCTTCTTAAATCTCTTGATCCCAGCTGTCCTGTCTCTCATTGTGTTGGCATCATTTTGCATTCCAGTTTTTTCTTTTTAGAATTAGAGATTGTATATTATTAAATAAAAGCTCTCTTTTAACCCTTGAATAATTTCACGGTAAACAATCAAGAGAGTCTCAAATCCCTTCAAGATGTGCACATGTATGTTCACAAAAAAATACTAGTCTGAAAAAATATACACGAGACAAATTATGCTTGTCTTCTTGCTACTTTGGTGATTCGAGTGCAATATACCATTTAATTTTTCAAATCATTCTATCAACGTGATGAGTGAAATGAATGTTCTTCCATAAATAGTTTAATTGATGTGTAATACCAGTTCGGAACAACTTCTAAAGTGATAGCATGTGTGAACTCACCCTGAGTCTTCCAGAGTGGAAACATTTCTGCCGATGCAATGATTACTATGGAGCCTGTAATGCTTATATGTAATCTGAGTACAGCCAAGGACTGCTGTTAGTCTTAAAGCCAAATAAATTCTAGAAGTCCATCTCTACTTCTGTTTATTTCATAATCAAGCAATCTTTAAAATTTTGTGTGCTAAAATTCAGAATTTGGAGACTAAAACTATTGAAC
>PVKC010049210.1:0-10770 GCA_004027635.1 Crocidura indochinensis | reverse complement strand
TTAAATTAGGTCTTTCAGTTTTTCTCTTAAGTGTGGGTTTGAGTCTGCAAAGTTTCTGAGTTGTTTTTTGTCTGTGAAACTATGTATTTTTCCATTGAACTGGAAAGTGAGTTTTGCTGGGTACAGTATTCTAGGTGAAGCATTCATTTCATTCAGTCTTGTCACAATATCCCACCACTGCTTTCTGGGTTTGAGTGTTTCTGGTGACAGGTCTGCTGTAAGTCTCAAGGATGCTCCCTTGAATGTAATTTCCTTTTTTGATCTTGCTGTTTGCAGAATTACGTCTCTATCTGTGGGATTCGTCATTGTGACTAGGATGTGTCTTGGAGTATTTTTTCTGGGGTTTCTTTTGGTTGGTACTCTTTGGGCATGCAGGATTTGATCACATATATTCTTTAGCTCTGGAAGTTTCTCTTTTATGATGTTCATGACCGTTGATTTTTCCTGGAAATTTTCTTCCTGTGTCTCTGGGACTCCAATGATTCTTAGGTTGTTTCTGTTGATCTTATCATCGACTTCTATTTTCATCTATTCCCATTCTTTGTCTATTTCTTCCACTTTCTCTTCTTTTGTTTTAAGTTTTTTTTCCAATCTCTCCCACTGTATGGAGTTGTTATTTATCTCATCTTCCAAAGCACCAATTCTATTCTCAGCTTCTTCTACCCTGGTGTTGAGGTTATCCATTTTTTCATTCAGTTCATTTACTGAGTTTTTCAGGCCTGTTAGTTGATATGTTATTTCAGTTTGGAGTTTTGTGTTTTCTGTCATCATGTTTTCTTGATTCTTATTAGTGTTCTGTTCAAGTCGGTCCAAGGTTTCTTTGAGTTCTTTCAGCATCTTCCATATTGCTTTTCTAAAGTCCTTATCTGAGAGATTGATTAGTTCGTTGGTCATTGTCTGATCATCAGAATTATCATCTTCGTTCTGTATGTCTGATGCTGGCCTGCGTTGTTTGCTCATTGTCACACTTTTATTGTGTGTTTTTCTACGTGTTGCGGTAGTGTTCATTGCCTAGATGATGTGCGTAGCCACACTCCTCTGGTTCTGCCCTTTCTGGCTGTGTTGATTTGCCTACAAGGTAGTGGAGTCCTCCGTGGATGAGGCCTCTCAAAGTATCAATTCTTGGACAGTTCTTTGTAGTTGGCCACACTAGGCAGGCGTGGATTCGCAGGGATTCCCAGCCTGAGGTCACAAGTAGGGAACCTTGCTTTTTCACAGTCAAAGGGTGCTTTTCAAAGGAACAGCATCATCGTCCATTCAGTAACCAGAGAAACAATTAGTAAATTTTAACAGACTACTACCAGTATTACCTATTACTAAGAAAACAATATAACTCCGTTAGAGGAAAGAGATATTCAGCAGACAATCATTAAAACCTAACAGACATTGCTAAAGCTTAACAAATCATTACTAAAAGTTACATTTTTGTCCTACAGGAAAATATTTAAGATTATATTTTATTTTAAAGGATGGAGGTGAGGGGGTGACTATCTTACTGAGCAGAGATAACAGCATGCAAGTTGGGTGTATACTGCCCTCCAGGTTCCTATCTCTCTCTAACATTTCCTGATCTTGAAGGTCAGGAAGCAAGGAGCCTTGGAAGTTTTAAACTATACACGCTTACAAAAATAAAAAATTCTTTATTCCTATCAGTTGTAGATTGGATATCGATTATGTTGTTGTTGACTTCGGGTTTGGTGTTTAAGTCTGATCATTTTTTATTTCCACCCAATGTTCATATGATTGTTTGGTCTTGGTACCATTCATTTTCCCCCCTGTTTATGAGACAGAACAAGATGATTCAAATAATGTGGTTCTGTTTGAAAAAAAGAAAGAAAATAAAAACAAAACAATACAAAGCAAAAACCCTGAGGAATCCATCTAGAGGTTATAAATGTCAATTTAAAAGAAGAAAGTGGAGCACAGAATTCCCCCCAAAAGCTGAGAGACTGAGGTGCCCTGGACATGCCTGAACAGGGTGAGTCTGGGCCGCCGATGCCATTACTGAGGCAGTCTGAGAGCTGAGGCTTTAAAACCAACACCTGAGCAGTTTGAGGTTAGAGGACCATGGCTGCTCTGATTTGCTTTATGACCACATGCTTCTCTAGCAAATGAATTCCACTGTAAAGCACAGAAATAAAAACACAAAACAAGTATGAAAATGGGAAAACAATGCAAGAAAAGGAATAAAAAACTGGTAGGTAGAAGGAAATGACAAAGCTTAGAGCAGAAATGAATGAAATGGAAAACCAAAAAACAATTAGAAAGACTAAGGAAAGCAAAAATAAACAATGAAAAATAAAAAAATGAAAACATAAACAAGGTCGATCACTTACAGAATTCACAACAGAGAAATAGAAATCTAATTAACTGGATTAGGAATGAAAAGGGAGAGATCACCAAAGATACTGCAGAGACTCAAAGGGTAATCAGAGACTACTTTGAGAAACTCTATGCCACAAAACATGAAAACCTGGAAAAATTGATTAATTCTTGGACTCTTCTAATCTTCCACGATTAAACCAGGATGATCTTGCATATCTAAACAGATATCTTGCATATCTAAACACATTACTACCGAGAAAATGAAAATGGTCATCAAGAGTATTCACAAAAAACAAAAGTCCAGGCTGAGATGGATTCACTAACAAATTCTTTCAACCACTTCAAGAGGAATTTCTACCAATTCTCTTCAGGCTCTTTCATGAAATTGAAGAATCAGGAACACTCCCAAACAGTTTTTATGAAGTTACCATCACCTTGATACCAAAACCAGACAGAAATGCTGCAAACAAACAAAAACTACAGACCAATATTCCTGATGAACACAGATGCAAATATCCTCAACAAAATTCTGGCAAACAGGATCCAATGCCTCATTAAGAAGGCCATTCAACACGATTAAGTAGGTTTCATCCCAGGAATGCAAGGATGGTTTAACATAAATCAATTAACATAATACACCATATCAACAACAAGATAAATAAAAATTACATGATCATAGCAATGATGCAGAGAAAGCATTTCATAAGGTTCAACACCCATCAAGATGGGAATAGAAGAAACTTTTCTCAGGATAGCAGAGGCAATCTACCACAAGTCAATAGCAAATATTATTCTCAACGGAAATAAACTAAAAGCCTTTCCTCTAAAATCTGGTACAAAACAAGGCTGCCCTCTCTCTGACTTCTCCTATTCGACATAGTACTGGAAGTACTTGCTCTAGTGATTAGGCAAGAAAAGGACATCAGGGAAATCCAGATAGGTAAGAAAGAAGTCAAACTCTCACTGTTTGCAAATGACATGATACTCTACTTAGAAAACCCTAAAGACTTTATAAAAAAACTTCTAGAAATAATAGACTCATATAGCAAAGTGGCAGGATACAAACTTAACACACAAAGGTCAATGGCCTTGTTATACACCAATAATGATAGAGAAGAAATGGATATCAAAAAAGTAATCCCATTTACATTATTGCCACACAAGCTCAAATATATTGGAGTCAACTTAACTTAAAGATGTGAAGACTCTATACAAAAAAAAACTACAAAACCCTGCTTCAAGAAATAAAATAGGATACGTTGAAATAGAGGCATGTACCCTGCTCATGAATTGTCAGGATTAATATCATTAAAATGGCAATACTCGTTAATAACTGCACAGATTTAATGCAATCCCTCTAAGGATACACATAACATTCTTAAAAAAAGTGGATCAAACACTCTTGAAATTCATCTGGAATAATAAACTCTCAAGAATAACTAGAGCAACCCTTAGGAGAAAGGAATATGGGAGGCATCCCTTTCCCCAACTTTAAACTGTATTTCAAAGTAATAGTTATTAACACAGCATGGTATTGGAATAAAGATAAACCCTCAGATCAGTGGAATAGACTAGAGTATTGAGAGAATGCTCCCCAGATATACAATCAATAAATCTTTGATAAAGAGACAAAAATGCAAAATGGAACAAAGAACATTTCAACGAGTGATTCTGGGACACTTCTAAAAATTGAACTCAATCCTCCAGCTAAGATCATGCACCAAAGTCAAATCTAAGTGGATTGAAGACCTGAAACCATAAAGTATATAAAAGCAACACATAGGTAAATCACTCCAGGACATTGAAACTAAAGGCATCTTTAAGGAAGAAACAGCACTATCCAGACAAGTCAAAGCAGAGATATACAAGTGGGTCTATATTAAGCTGAGAAGCTTCTGCCCCTCAAAGGAAATAATGCCTAGGATACAAAAACCATCCACAGAATGGGAGAAGTTATTTATGCTATACCCATCAGATAAGGGGCTAATATCCAAAATATACAAAGTATTGACAGATATTAACAAGAAAAAAATCTAAACCCATCAAAAAATGGGGAGAAGAAATGGACAATTTCTCAAAGAAGAAATACAAATGGTCAAAAGGCACATGAAAAAAGGCTCCATATCTCTTCTCATCAGGGATATGCAAATCAAAACAATGAGGTACCATCTCACACCACAGAGACTGGAACATATCACAAAGAACAAGAACAATCAGTGCTGGTGGGGATGTGGGGAGAAAGGAACTCTCATTCACTGTTGGTGCGAATGTTGTCTAGTCCAGCCCTTATGAAAACACAATATGAAGATTCCTTAAAAAACTCGAAATTGAGCTCCCATTTGATCCAATATACCACTCATAGTAATATACCCTAAGAACCAAAAAATCTTATACAAAAATACCATCCTCAGACTTTTATTCACTGCAGTACTTTTTACAATAGCCAGACTCTGGAAATACCCAAGATGCCCTTCTATGTACCTATAGAAACTATGGTACATATACACAATGGAATATTATGCAGCCATCAGGAGAGATGAAGTCATAAAATTCTATACATGGATGAACATGGAATCTATTATGCTGAGTGAAATAAGTTAGAGGGAGAGAGACACACACGGAATAGTCTCACACATCTCTGGGTTTTAAAAATAATTAAAAACATTGATATAATCCCCAGGGTTGAGGGTTGAAATGACCAGTTCAAGATATGAAGCTCACCACAAGGAGTGGTGAATGCAGTTAGAGAAATGACTACATTGAGAACTAAAACAATCTCAGTGAATGCAGGATGTAGAAAGCCTATCTCAAATACATATGGGGGGTCTTGGAGGGAAGAGATGGGGTCATTGGTGATAGGAAGGTTGGTGAAGGGGTGTGTTCTTGTTATGACTGAAACCCAAATACAATTATATTTGTAATCACGGTGTTTAAATAAAGAAATTATTTAATAAAAAAAGTGATTGAAGGGGCTGGAGCGGTGGAACAAGAGACAAGACATCTGCCTTGTCTCTGCTAGTCTAGTACTGACTGTGGTTCCATCCCCCAGCATCCCATATGGTTCCCCAAGCCAGGAACGATTTCTGAGTGCATAGCCCGGAGTAACCCTTGAGCATCACCGGTTGTGGCCCTAAGACCAAAAAGGAAAAAGATTGAATTGAGGCAGGAGACATATCAAAGACCTTTGCTTGGAGCAAAGTACAATAAGTTAAGGATGACTATAAAAATACTTGACTATTTTGACAGGTATTTTAAAAATCCACACTACATTTGGAACTGAACAGTTATAACTCCCACAAAATTTAGAAGTATGCTGGATTTAATATTGATTACCTGAAGACTGGATTAGGTTTCATTGTTGCTCAAGAGGAATATAAAGACTAAAGAAATAAATTTCTTACGTGGTTCACAAACATTTCCCTTCAGGTAGGAAGAGAACATGAAGCAGATTCTGGATAGAACAATTCAAACAAGACATATACATCTCTGAGTCTCACATCTCTGTTTCAGCTGGGAGTTTTTACACATGTAAATCACTGAATCCCCATGAATAAATCAGTTAGTTCTGAAGAGGGACCAAACTCCTGCATTTAACAAGCTCTCCAGGTTATTCTTAAACTTCCTCCAGAGAGAGAATGTCAGTAATCTAACTAGGGTTATGAAAGTAAAGGTTACAGAAGTAAGAAGACATGAGAAAATAGACTGAAGATATAGAAGGCAAGAATCAGAGTTTGAAATCCCCAGTGGTCATTATTCCAGTTTGCACAAGTGCCAACAATGTGTTATTATTAGAAATGACTGGGAATACAGATAGGAAGATTAACAAATTATCAAAATAAAGAGTATTTTACAAGGTTTTATTTACAAGTTATTACAGACTGTAATACAAGGTATTAAAACACTTGCCTGGCATATTGGCTGTTGAGCCCAGTCCTTTTGCAGTGTTTTCCTGAGCATCACCAGAGGAAAGCCAGAGCCAGGAGTAAGCCCTGAGCAATGTGTCTCAAGCTTCCCTTTCTCTCCAATTATTTAAAAAAATAGTTTCGAAGTCAAATCTTTGTTTTTAATTTCACTTTCTTTGGGGTAATTCATTGCCAGTCCCTTCTCTGACACAACTGTCATGCAAAATAACATTATTTTAATTATATTATTATAAACAACTTTTACACCCAGAGAAAGAAAAGTATTTGGAAAACTTGTGTCTGTCATATAATGCAGCAACTCTTTCTTCTAGATATTTATTTAACTGACCAATGATATACATTTAATTGACCAATATGCTTTTTAAATAAACTTCATAGTAAGCTTTATCATCCTTATGTTCAAAATTACCCTGCTCCTGGTTTGTTGTTTCTTGTATGTGTGTGGAAATTAAGATTTTTGTTTGCTTGCTTGTTTGTTTTTTTTAAACACAGGCCAAGCCACCTACTTCTAAAATACCTTGACAAATACAAAAATTTTAAGCAAAAAAAAAAAAATTTTATCTCAGAAAACAAAGGACCCTTCTATGTAAGATTATCAATATTACATACTTAATTAAACATCTGATTTTTATTTTGAAATATATACTGTTTTGGTTTTTCCATAGAATAGCAATCATTCCTACATAACTAAGAGAAAACTTGAGGTCAATAATACTTTGATCTCTTACTATTTTCACACAGTTTAAAAGTTAGGCTAGTTATAAAAGTTCTAGACATATCGCACCAGGTTTTATTTCTGAAATATTACTTTGTTTTATTAGACTCTGGAA
The DNA here is from genome assembly GCA_004027635.1 of Crocidura indochinensis. Taxonomy (NCBI): domain Eukaryota; kingdom Metazoa; phylum Chordata; class Mammalia; order Eulipotyphla; family Soricidae; genus Crocidura; species Crocidura indochinensis. Next base: position 3,692 of record PVKC010049210.1, on the reverse strand, counting down.
ATCGAATCAAAGGAAAAATTTTAAATCATTCCAGATTCTAAGTCAGTACAATGAAGCTTTTATGTATTTGAAAATTTCCTATTCTGTAACTATCTAAGCTTACATTAGTGAAATGCAAAAAATACCCAACAAAACAATAATTAAATGTATCAAAATTGTGAAGGTAAACTAAATTTTTTGTTCGTAGGGATTCAAATAAAATTATTAAACACTTTTTCCTCAAATAAAATATTTGAAAAAACTTTTTGTTAGAATTCAAGATGCTCAGAACCCCATGAGAAAAATTACCCTTCACTGAAAAGAAAGTCACTTGTGCTACAAAATGAAATTAAATATTTCAACTTCCACAGACAAAAGCAGAAAGCAAATATTATCACTATAATAAATTCCTCAAGTAGTCATCAAAATGCAAGAGGAAGACCAGAGAAATTGTTCAAAAGGTTGATTTATACTCTGCATGCAGGAGACCCAGGTCTGATCCCTGATACCACATGGTCCCCTAAATACCACCAGGAACTCTAATTTTCTAATTACTGACTCAGTAATTAGAAAGAGGACATATAGAAGAAGTATTGGCCAATGGCCTTGTGTACTACAGTGGTGTAAAGATTAACCAACTGTTTACATCTATATCATTAGAGCCAACTCTAACATAAACATATGATTCAAGGTGTAATAATTAAGACAAAAATAACATTTTTACAACATTTAAAATTTCATATCTTCTCACTTTTTCTATCTTCAAAATTGAGTAAAATCACATTTTTTCTAAATAATACATGCATTGGATTCAGAGAAGATACTACTTCATACAATTAAAATAATTGGGGGCTGGAGAGATAGCATGGAGGTAAGGCATTTGCCTGTCATTCAGAAGGTCATTTTTTCAAATCCCAGCCTCCCATATGGTCCTGCGAGCCTGCCAGGAGCGCTTTCTGAGCTTGGAACCAGGAGTAACCCATGAGCATTGCCAGGTGTGACCCCAAAACCAAAAAAATAATAATAATAAGCAAGTATCTGGGCTTCCTGATCCTGTGGTAGATTACTGAGGAAGACCCCATCAAAGTTAATCCCATCAAGGTTCACTAGCCAGGAAATATCTTTGCTCTGCCACATTCATCTCCTAGTCCATGAAGTCCACCACGATATGCAGTAAAAGCTCTGCAATAAGTGTGTCAATGGGGAAACAACACAGGATAACAGCATGCATAGAGAATGGAGATGCCAGCTCTGATGGCCCAGAACATTCAAACTACATAGTCAACCTCTCAGACGAGGAGATTAGAGTAGTAAGATCAAGGATGCTCATAGAACTTAAAGAAAGAATAGATCAAGCTGAAGAGAACACAATCAGAAAACTCCAAACTAAAATAACAGGACTGAAAAACTTAGTAGATAAAATTAAAAACTCAATAGAAAGCCTCTCAAACAGAGTAACAGCAACCTAGGACAGAATCATTGAGCTGGAAGAGGAGATTCAGAACAACTTTTTACAACAGAAGAGATTGGAAAAGAACCTTAAAGCAAGTGATCAGACCTTGGAAAATATACTCAAAAAATGTGAACAGATGAAATTAGAAGTCCTTGACAAAAGCAACAGAAACAACATAAGAATCATTGGAGTCCCAGAGACCCAGGAAGAAAATCCCCTGGAAGAATCAATAGTCAAGGACGGCTTCTCTGCCCAAGACAGCCAAGAAGATACCATTGAACATAATCTCCAGTGCCCAAACCTGGAGAGCTTTATAAAAGACTGCTGCCTTGCTCCCTGTCTGCTTTTCTGCACAAGACAGCCAAGAAGAAGCCATTGAACATAATCTCCAGGGCCCACACCCGGAAAGGGCCCCACCCAATAAGGTGGAGTCAGAGGAGCATGGATGTTCTGCTTTGCTCCATGGCTGCGTGCATCTTCTAACCCACAAACCCAACACAGCACTTAGTAAAAACCTTTATACAAGTGTTGAAATGGGGGGAAACAATGCATGACAACACCATGCATAGAGAATGAAGATGACCTAAAAATCTCCAGATAAGAAGATTAGAGTATTAATATGGAGGATTCTCAAAGAAATCAAAGCAAGCATTGGTCAAGCTGAATAGACCACAATAATAGAACTCAGAAAACACCAAACTCAAACAAAAGATCTGAAAAACTCAGTGGATGAAATGAAAACCTTAATGGAAAGCCTTTCCAAGGGAGTAACAGCAGCTGAGGACAGGGTCACTGAGCCAGAGGATGGGATGCATAACAACTCCATACAGCAGAAGAGATTGGAAAAGAACCTAAAAGCACATGATCAGACAATGAGTAAACTACTCAAAAATGCTAAGAGATGAAAATAGAAATCTTAGATAAACTGAACAGAAACAACATGGTGGTCCCAGGACTCAGGAAGATAATATTAAGAAGAGTTGAGGAAGTGTGAGAAGAGGAAAGAAGAGGAAGAAGTAGAGGAAGAAGGGGAAGAAGAATAAAAGAAAGAAAGAAGAGGAAGAAAAAAGAGGAGGAAGAGGAAGAAGAGAAAGAAGAGGAAGAAGAAAAGGAGAGAGAAGATGTGGAAGAGGAAGAAAAGAAGAAAGGAAAAAGAAGACAAGGAGAAAGAAGGGAAGAAGTAAATGAAGAGGAGAAAGAAAAAGAAGAGGAAGAAGTAGAAGAGGAAGAAGAAAGAGAGGAAGAAAAGTAAGAGAAAAGAGAAAAAAGGAGAGGGGAAAAGGAAAAAGGACTGAAGATTTATTTATAATTTATTTTCTTATAACAGTGTCTTGGTTTAAGCACCGTGGTTATAAACATGTCTGTAGTTGGGTTTCATTTAAAAATACAAATGAAATAAATAAAAAAATGAAATAAAACATCTGATGATCTGAGAATGGGAAAAATAGAATATCATTATACTAGAATGTATATAACATTGAAAGCATCAATCCTTACAGAATATATTATTGCATATATAACATGTATTATTTAACCTGGTTTATAATTGATTTCTATATATTCAATGGATTTATATTATATAGCATATTTTATCATAAATATAAACATAAAACATAGGTAAAAACATTTATAGATTGTATATATGACCATGATAGATATTTTTATAAATAAAATAGGGACATCGTTACAGAGAAACTCCCAGAGCTAAATATAGCATACAACCTAATCCTGCATGTCTGCAAAATATCAGCTAAAAGAGAACAAAGGAAAAGCACCCAAGACACATCCTAGTCACAATGACAAATCCCACAAATAAGGGCAGAATACTGAAAGATGGAAGATTAAAAATAAAAATTTTATTCAAATGAGTCACCTTTATTTAAACTAATATATTTATTTAAACATCTTGATTACAAATATGATTGTAGTTGAGCTTCAGTCATGTAAAAGACACCCCTTTCACCAATGCACCATTCCCATCACCAATGTCCCAAATCTCCCTCCTCCCCTCCCCACCCCAACCTGTACTCTAGACAGGCTTTCTACTTCCCTCATTCATTCACATTGTTATGTTAGATGTCAGTGTAATTATTTATATAACTGCACTCATCACTCTTTGTGGTGAGCTTCATGTCGTGAGCTGGACCTTTCAGCCCTCCTCTCTTTTATCTCTGGGAATTATTGTAAAAATATTTTATTTTTGGGAAGGCGCGGGGGTGGAGGTCTGAGCGGAGGTGCTGGGTCTGTGTGCAGCCGCTCC
>PVKC010049209.1:0-10770 GCA_004027635.1 Crocidura indochinensis | reverse complement strand
TTGCCTTTCAATTTGATCATTATTTTTTGGATGACTATGTCACAGGCAGTTCTATAGTTATCACCAGGGGACACTTCACAAAGCAAAATGTAGCTCACAGACCTTACCTCAGTGATAAACCGTGCTTATATTTAGCCTCAGTAAGAAAACACGAATAACAGAAAAATCTTGTCCTCTTTGTGCTTAGCAAACAGCGCTCAGTAGGCCACAAAAAGCCCAGTAAAGGCCTCTGTGCCTTTCGTCCCAGTGACCAGGGAAGTGGTGGGGCTGCCGCAGAAGGCTGAGCTATCCCTGTGCTGGGGGCTGAGTGGCAGAGTCTAGAGTCTTTATAGCTTGGATTAAACATGCTCCACACTCATATGCTCATTAGTTACTCATCTGCATGACACATTTAAGTCCTGTGTGTACCCAAGTACAGCATTAGAGACACTTGAAATTCCCATCCCCTGAAAGTTCAGCACTTTTTCCCTCAGTCTGAAACTACCAGTCTTTGCATGTGTGTTGAGGATTTTTTTCTGGACTGTTCTAGACTTGAAAGACGCTGAGCCATGTTCTAGGTCTGGACCTCTGCGGCTGCACCGGATTTATCCACCACACACCCACTCCCCGTGTGAAAAATCTTTAATTAGCTTCGTGTCCTCTAATTATTCCAGCAAGTTCTCATTTTTGTGCCTGGAGCGAGAGGGAGGTGCTTACAGCTCAGTTCAGAAGGGGACTGGGAAAGGGTTTCCTGACTTGGCTGACCTGCCTTGTAGCCAGTTTCCCCGGAAATCTCTTGTGCTGTGTGCACTGGCCCTGCCTTCTGCTCACGCTTCTGTGGCTGAGATTCTGTGTGGCACGCGGAAGCTTTGGCAGGTGAGCTGGCTATTTCTCCTAGTTGGACCATGTTAGCAACTCAAACCTGAAAGTCCTTTCACAACATGAACAAAATGGGACCGTTGTTAGCATGCGCATCGGAGATTTCTCCTAGCCCCTTTTTCCTCAGTAAAAGATTAGCTGGAGAATTGAGGTGGCAACCCAAATACCGTCTGTCGTTTCACTCACTAGCAAGACCCAGAGCAGTCTGGGTAGCATAAGTGTTAGTTAATTGATGGTGATTTTTTAGCTTAATTGCTGCCTTTGTCAGAAAAGAAATGAAAAAGTAATTAGCTTTGGGGGACAGGGAAAGGGGAAAAACTGGAAAGGGGAAGTCATTGACAATGTTCATCTATTTGTTGGCCATAGAGACTGCAGCTGCTTACCGGAGAAAATGTTCATTTTTTTTTAAAGTACAATTTTAGAATTGGTTCTCAGTACACGCCGTTCAAAATGTAAAAGGTGTAGATGGCTGATAATGAAAAATCCCTTTTTCCATCCTAGTTTTTCCTGCTTGCTGCTGGCCCTCACCACAGGCTGCTGAAAGTCCCCCCCACCAAATCCCCTGACTCCTTCAGGGGGATTTCGGGGGATTTCACATGCTTACCTGCAGACAAGTGGTTCTATCTGCCTTGTCCTTACTGCCAGGGTTCCCTGAGATGGGATGTCCCTCCTCTTCCCTGCACATGAACCTCTGGGACTCTGTGGGTGTCTGGGTCCTTTGGAGGACATTTGGATGCAGGGACATGAATGCTTCCACTCCATTATGCCCACTCCAGGGCCTTTTTGTTTTGTTTCGCTTTGGGGCCACACCTGGTGACACTCAAGGGTTATTCCTGGCTTTGTACTCAGAAATCACTCCTGGCTTGGGGACCATATGGGACGCTGGGGGATCAAACTGTGGTCCTTCCTAGGTCAGCCACGTGCAAAGCAAATGCCCTACTGCTTGCGCCACTACTTTGGCCTCTCCAGGGCCTTTTATCTGGTATCTTTTGTTGCCTTTAAGGGGTTATTCCTGGTGGTATTCAGAAGAGCACCTGGTGCTGTTGACCAAATGTCACACATACAAAGCCTGAAGTCTGTCACGTGAGCCACATTGCTGGCCCTTGATCTAGTTTTTCACTGGTAAATACTTGGTTCACACTGAGAAGGTGTCTTTATGGTATTGCTTGGCCATATGGTGTGTGACCTGGTGGTTTTGGTGCTGGAGGCGGGGACTATGTGGTGCTGGGGATCAAAATCTGAGCCTTGTACACATCAGCCTGACTGCTCCTGTTTCTCCTGCCTGCCCATCCACTTGTTCTCTGCAGCTTGTACATAGCTCACAAGCCACAGTTCTAGCCACTTCATTGGGCACTAGCAAGGCTGTGAACGACCCAGTTGGCTGCTTGGTACCCACATCTGTTGGGGCAGCGCTGTGGTAGTGCCAGTCATGTTGAGCATTTCCAGGAAGCTGGCTCAATGCCAGGTGTATTCGAGGTACTGGGACCCATCAGTGAATGATGACTTGTAAGAGGGTGGGTGTGAGGACAGTGTAGACAGATAAGTTAGTCTGGGTGTTAGCATATGGGAAAGGGTGTGCTTCTCAAGATTTCTCTTGACAAAGGGGTGGTGATGTCAGGTGGTGCACGATCCTTCCAGAATGTTCATTGTCGTGCCTCCAAGTGAATAATGGCATTCTTTTCTGCCTTTGCAACATTGAATTGTGTAACTGAACTTGGGTCCTACTTAGGAACCAGGGACATATATTTAATTATTTGGGGGTTTGGGGGAGTATACCCAGAAGTGCTCAGATCTACTCCTGGCTGTGTTCAGCAGTGACCCTGGTCGTATGCCAGGGACCATATGTGGTGCTGGGAATTGAACTTGGGTTGGCCACTGGTATGGCAAGTGCCTTACTCTCTGGACTATGTCTCTGACCCTCTTGCAGCATTTAAAAGGTATTGCTATGGGGCTGGAGTGATATTATAGCCAGGAAGGTTCTTGCTTTGAATGTGGCTGGCCAGGGTTCAATTCCTCAGCATGCTATCTCATGCCCCAAGCATCAGCAGGACTGATTTCTGAGTATCACTGGTGTGCCCCCTCCCCCCAAAATGGTGTGACTGTGACTTTGGGGGTACTCGTGTGGGTGCATGATCATATGCTCTGGGCGTGGGGTGCAGTTGGGACATCTGGCTCTTTTAGGGAACCTGTGGGTTTTTAAGTGGAGGAAGAGATGAAGACACTGAGGATAGCCTGGTTAACCAGTTAACAGCTGGGGACTAGAGAACAGAAAGGGGCTGGGCATTCTCCTCCCAGTTGGCCTTTATGTCTCTTCTTTTTCCTCCCTGTTTCCTCCTTCTCCCTTTTGCCCTCTTCCCCCTCAGTGTCACTTCCTCCTTCACATACCCCAGTCTCTTGCCCCCCCCCTTTTAAAATTTTATCAAAACTATTACGTTTTACAAAGTCCTTCATAGTTGGGTTTAAGATATACAATGAATCAGGGCCAACCCCACCACCAGTGTTGACCTCCCTCCACCAATATTCCCATATCAGCCCCATGGCCCCCAGTCTGCCAGTATAACTAGCCTGTTTTTAGTTTAAATTGTTAAAGTTTGGGTCTCTTGATTCCATTGTTGTTGCCTTTGGCTTAGATATTTATTTCTGCCCTTTTTAAAACACAATTAATGTACCTGAGACTGCTTGGTCCCTGGCCCCCATCCTTTCATATTTGTGTTTCTCCTCTTACACTCAGTTTGTTTCCTTCTCCTTACTATACTCTGGTTGGTCCCTTTCTTTGGGGGGCCATTTCTGGGTATACTCATTTTGAGGGCTGGCAGTAAAGCATTGGGGCCTGAGGATGCGATGCTGCTCAGGCCCTGCTGTGCTGGTAGCCACCAGGGTTCCATGTGGCCTGACACTGTCCCAGCATCTGAACCCTGCCTTTGTCCTTTCTCCCTGCCCCTCTTGAAAAAAAATTTTAATTAAATCACCGCAAGATACAGAGTCAAAACTTTGTTGACTCAGGTTCATACAATATTGGAACACCAATCCCTTCCCTAGTGCTCATTGCCAGCCACCAGTGTCTCCAGTTTTCCTCCTGACCCACTTGCCTCTATGATAGACATGCTTTTTCTCTTTTTTCCCCATTTTTGATTTTTTGGGCCATACCAGGTGATGTTCAAGGGTTACTCTTGGCACTTAGCTCAATAATTACTCCTGGCAAGATTTTTCTCTTTTACTTTTAGGTACTGTGGTTTGCAATATTATTACTGATGAGCATCATGCATATCATATTACCTCCTTTTAGCATCCAGTTCTTGTCCAGAGTGATCATTTCCAACTCTCATGGTCACAGTGGTTCTTTATCTGCTTTAACTGAACTCTCTGTCCTCCTTGTAGCAAGCTTCCTATTATGGCCCTGTTCTTCTGATCCTCATCTCTTTTGCTTCTGGATATTATTATTTTTTTTGTTTTTTTTGGGGGGGGTCACACCCGGCAGTGCTCAGGGGTTACTCCTGACTCCATGCTCAGAAATTGCTCCTGGCAGGCACGGGGGACCATATGGGGCACTGGGATTCGAACCGATGACCTTTTGCATGAAAGGCAAGCGCCTTACCTCCATGCTATCTCCCGGGCCTGCTTCTGGATATTATTATCATATTGTCTTTTTTCTTATATCCTACAGATGAGTCAGTTTATTCTGTGGATATCTTTCTCTCTCTGACTTGTTTGACTCAGCATGATATTCTCTATGCCCATCCATGTATAAGCGCATTTTATGATTTCTCTCTCCCCTCTCCTAAACCATCCTTTGCATCCCTTCTTGGTACACCCTTTCTTCGCTGTGTTCACTTCTATACTCTTTATCTTGCATACTTCTGTCTTTTTCTGCCCTATTCTTCCTTCCCACCATTCAGATACCTGTCTGCTCCTACCCTCCCAGTGCCCCATTAAATCCACTCTTGCCTTTGTCTCCCCTCTTCCTCATTCCTCCCTTTTCTTTATTTCTCTACCCTTCTATCCTTCTCTCCAGTTCTGATCTCTGTCTCCCATCTTGACTCCACCCCTTTCTCACAACCTTCCCTTTCCTTCATTGAACCCTACTCCCAAAACTATAGGGTTGGGGTCCCTCTCTTCCTGGGCCCAAATGGTCTCAGGCGCATGTGTTGTCAAAACAGGTGAATCCCCAGTGCCAGCTGTGGGAGAGGATACCGATAATTCATAGGGCAGGAAAAGCTTGAAGGACAGTCCAGAGGCCCCCATACTCTGGTTGTCTGACCAGGAGCAGATCAGTGGGGGGCAAAAGTGGATGGTGGGGAAAGAGAGGTTAGGAAGAATGTAGGGTATGAGCAGCCTTTTGCTGTAATATTCTCTGATCTGAAATGACTTTTTTTTGTGAGTTACAAATATACACTGACCACCTAACAGAGATCAGAGAATTGCATATATGTGGGGGAATTTGAACCAGCCACTCTTTCAGTGCCCCCATAAAACCACTTGACTTTTTATTTGCCATTTGGCATTTTTCTTTTAGGTCCTTTGCTCTGCACTGGTTCATGTATGTAAAAACGTGTCATTGTTACTGTATTTCCTGGCTATTTTCACTTACCTTCATAGTCATTTTCCAAGCTGGTGGTTTTAGTAGTTGAATATTCAAACTCATGAATATTTGTAAACCTTTCCCTAGAACAGTTGGCAAGCTTCCATAGTCATGACATTATAAATCCGGATGTGATGGATGTGCTCTCTCTCTTTCTCTCTCTGTCTTGCCTGTTTCTGGGCCATAACTGTGGTGCTCAGGGCTTACTAATGACTCTGCAATTCAGGGATCACTGCTGGTGGGGCTTGGGGGACCCAAGAGGTGCTGGAGTTGAACCCAGACAGGCCATGTGGAAGGCAAGTGTTACCCACTGTACTATCTTGCTGGCCTCATAACTTCTATTTTTAGTTCTTAAGGAAATCAGATGTATTTAAGGTGGCTATTTCTAGCCAGTTTATCTTTCCACAGCCCCAAAATGACTGGGTGACCCACGATGATGAGAATAAAGAGGTGTTCAGTCCTTGGGGACTATGACATGTGGGCAACTACTGTGGGTGCGTGTCGAGTTCTGCACCATTTTTAATTTCAACTTCAAAACATTATCTGCTTCTATAGCTCATCATTTCTGCTGTTAGTGCATCACACACACTGAGGTGTTTCTGTTCCACTGAACTGCTCCTTTCACTCCACCATTTGGAGCAGATTCATTCCAGTGGATTATTCGTTGGGAGACTAAGGGATACACCTTGACCAATGAAACACTTAGAAATTTGTTTTCTTTCTTTTTTCCTCATACCCTCCCCCTTTCACTTCACTCCCTCATGACACTTAAAGGACTTTGTTTCTAGAACCATTGAAAAACTTTTCTGATGGCCTCATGTTCTCAGAGGCGCTTCCAGTTTGGCCAGCATATGAATCCAAGTCCCAGGCTCACTAGGGGAACATCGTGGCTGTGAGAACTGTCCGGTGGCTTCGTTTTGTGCCATGGTAGAACCTTACTCAGAACAAACTGTGCTCCAATGGCACCAAATAAGGACTGACGAAGCCTAGGTTGAGGCTGGAAGAGTCATCTCAAAGTTTGGCTTTCTGGCCACATTAGCTTGATGAGCTTTGTGTGAAGTGCTCACTCTGTGGCCAATATGAATGCAGTCCTGCCCAAGGCCAGGTTCTGTGCAAGTTCCAAAGAGAGAATGCCTTGCTCGCTAACAAGGCCCACTTTCTTCCCCCTTTGTTACATTGTCAAATTGGGACCATTATAACCACCTGCATGGCTGTCACCCAGAAGGCAGGTGACTCCTTTGGAACCCAGCTCAGTCTTACTGTTGAGTGAGTGCCTGGTAGTATCAGATCTGATAACTGAAGGAACCAGGAGGCATCTTGAGTTCCACTCCAGGATATGTTAGCCTTAGTTTTCATTTCCCTAATTGGGGCAGCATAGCCTGTGATCATTTCCTGCACCGCATGATGGCACAAGCAGTTGGACCTAAGGGCATTTGATCGATTCTGTTTCTCTGGAAAGAAGACAAACAACTTCTAGGACAGAGTCATGTTTAGTGAGTCCCTCATCCCTAGAGAAACAAAAACCCAGCAGTGTTTCTCACGAGAGTTAGGCAGAAGCTCTTCTCACATGGAATGTCTTTGCCAAGAGTCCCCGTTTGACGTTAAAGATTTGGAAAAAGGTGCTGGAAAGGATACTGAATGGGCTGAAAGCCTGCGTAACATGCCGGATGCCCAGATTCGATTTCCGGCACCACATTGTCCCTTTTTGCACATTCAAGAGTGACGCTTCCATGCACAAACCCAGGAGTACTACCTGAGCACCATTGGGTGTGGCTCAAAAAACAAAACAAAAAAACCCAAGATAGTGATCTATTTAAATTTATCCTTGTGGTAGAATATACATAACATCAAGGTCATTGTAACAACTTTCCTGGCTAGCTCAGTGGCATCATATTCATTCAACCAGCACCATCATTTGTCTGACCTTGTTAATACTAAATGCTTACCCTGTAAAGGCACCCCAAACCTACCTTGTCTTGGATTCGGACCACTCCAGCGCCCTCGTGTGAGTACAGTGGGTGCCAGTACAGTAGGTGTGAGTACAGTGGTCCAGGGTTTGGCCGGTTGGGATGGGGCATATTTCATTCCTCTCCATGTCCTCCAAGCATTTCTGCTGGGAAGCATGTGTCAGAACTTCCTTCCTCTCTTAAATAATAATGCTTTTAAATAATAATGCTATTTGCAAATAGAGACAATTAGGTATAAGTTCCTTTTGCTTTGAGCTCATTTGTAAGTATAAACCTGAAGGAGCTTGGTGAATTAAGTCAAAATTAGCCCCATAAAGCATCAATCAATGCTCATTGGAGACGTGGCGGCATTCCCATGATGAGGCCCTCCTCTGTGTTCACTGGAATCCCTGCCCTGTCTCGTCTCACTTCCACTGTCTGTGAAGTCCTGGTCCTCACCCTTTGTTGGGGGACACTTTCTCTGTGATGCTCCACTTTCAAATCTTTCTGAAAATGCTCCGCTGCTTGGGAACCCAACCTGCGGATGGGGTGAGCCTCACTCTTAGAGACACAATTTGTAGCTGTACAAGGACATGCAGGGACATGTCTTTGTGCCCTGCCCCTGTCCTTTCTAGGAGAGAAGCCACCAGGAGTTTGGGGTTTTCTTTTCCAACTAAAACTGGCCCCTGCCCTCGATTGTTGTAGTTGCTAGAGACATACACGTGGCCACAGCGTTTGGCAGGGCTGTGCTGGGTTGTGGAGCTAAACAGTGGTTGAGTACTTAGTTGTGATATGCTGGAGGTTATACCTGTTGTCACACCAGAGGTCACACTGCCAGTGTCATGTTGGAACTTGAAGATGGGGGGCACGTTAGGGATCGGCCCTGTTGCTTTGCACCTGTCAGATAAATTGTCCTCGAGCCCTGAGCCTTATTCTATCCCATCTCAAAAGTCTTTCTGGAGAAAATCACCTTTCTCTTCATCTCTAAGAAATAATTTTGATCGTTTCATATCATATCATGTCTCATTTCATATTTCAGCATCATGGTACATTTATCATATCACATGTATCCCTAAAGACAGATTAACTGTTGTCTTGATTTTCCTTTTGTAACCCTTGTAGAGAAGCTGGGACTTGCAGGCTCTCTCTCTCTCTCTCTCTCTCTCTCTCTCTCTTTCTGTCGCTCTCTCTCTCATTCATTTCTTCCATGTCGGGATTCTGCAGTTTGAACAAGGTGCTGTGCGTGCACCTCTCTCCAGGGCAGACTATTACATTGCCTTTAATTTGGTCAGCTGTGAATGGACTACTTGTTATCTTTCTAACCAACTGTTCCTGAGATCCCTGTGATATGGTGGTTATTTTGGCCATATCCTGCAATCCTCGGGGCTTACTCCTGGATTTTTTTTGCTCAGGGATCACTCCTGATGGGGCTTGGGAAAACATGAGGTGCTGAGGTTGGATTCCAGATTCTCTGTGATCAGACATGTGCACTATTCTGTACTGTTGCTCTGACCTGGTATTATGGGTGGGTTTTTTCGCCTTTTTTTGTTTGTTTTGGCTACACTGTTCAATGCTCAGGGCTTATTCCTAGCTCTGTGCTCAGGTATCACTCCTGGAAGCGTGTAGGGTATTATATGGGATGCTGGGGATTGAATTTGCAAAGCAAGTACCCTTCTCACCTATTCTGGCTCTGGCCCCCATATGGCTTTTGAAAGGTGTATAGCTTGAGCACTTTGGCTGGTCTTCAAGCTGCTGGATGTCCCTTGTGCATGGAGCAGCATACTGTATTGGCCAAGAAGGGCAGCTGTGTTTACTGGAAGGTTGTCTCGAAGACAGTGCTGCTCACTTTTCAGAGTATGCAGCCCCATTTATTATTCAGATGTACCAGGGTGTCCTAGAGGCCAAGTTACTGCTGCAGACAACTTCAGCGAGCTCGGCCATCTCGTTCCTTTGGTTACTGTTGCCTGGAGTCCACGGAACTGTTCAGGGTTGGGGACTCACCTGTGAGATCATAAAGGTTAGATTTCTTCTCTTATCCCTCTGTAGCTTGATTGGTATTGTGGCTGCTGCCATTCTTGAGCTGTGTTCACCTTGTTTATTACAGGGAGAGGTAAGTAGTGGGTGAGCTGATTCCCCTCTCACATCCTACTATATGCTATCCTCAGCCATCAGTAAGAACTTAGCTGCAGTCTTTGGGGGAGGTAATTTCCATGAGCTCAACACACCTGGGGAGGGGGTAGAATTAGTGTGTAATCTGAGAACAAACTCAGTGTTTCTTAATAGAGCACAGAGATATTGTCTCATGGTGTAGGGGGTCAGAAATCCAAAATGATTGGATGCACTCCTGGAGGCTCTGAGTATATGTTTCCTTTCCTTTTCCAGCTTTTCTCTATGGCCTACTTTCCTTGGTACAGGGCCTATTCCTTGTCTTGTCTTCTGTTGTCCAGTAACCTTGGCTAACTTTTCTATTCCCTCTTTCTCGCTAGACATACCTGGAAGTTCTAAAATATTTCTTGCATTATGATTCTCGGGGGACACTTCTATTAGTGTTCAAGGTAACATGTGGTGCTGGGAATTAAATCTAGGCCTCCTTCTACATGAAGCAGCTCTTTGACTTATATCCCTAGCCATTTTTTCCATCTTTTGAAGACTCTTGTGGGATCTGGGACTGTGGAAGATCACATCTGTGTGATATTCATTGGTGTAATTCTTGATTCCATCCTTGGCACTATGGCCATAACAGCAAAAGCCCCTTTCTTGAAGTCGCACTGCCTTCCTACCCAATAATCTAGGATCATCTCCCTACCTCAAGAGCTTCAATCATATCTCTAAGGCCCTTTGTCCAGGAGCGAGAATATTATAAGTGTCTTATTGTTGATCACAGAGGGCAGAAGGGGTTTATAAGTTTTAGAAAGGAGACAGGAGATCTGGGTAGGAAACTGACAGCCTGCTTTATCACATGACTGTGACCCTGGTTATCTTTGTTTTTGGCCCATATGGCAGTGCTTAGAGGTCACTCACAGATTTGTGCTTGGATGCTTGTTCCCAGTGGTACTAGGGAGACCTCTTCATGCCAGGATTGAATCTGGCTTCTCATATAAGAGGCTGTGTGGACTTAACACATTAAGTCATTACCCCAGCCTGATGAATGTCTTTTTTGATATTTTTTGTTTTGGGGGCCATACCTGGTGGTGCTCACGGGTTACTTGTGGCTTTGCACACTCAGGCATCATTCTTGGCAGTGCTTGGTGGACCATATCTAATGCTAGGGATCAAGCCCAAGTTGACTATGTGCAAGACACACACCCTATATACATTATACTATTGCTCTAGTCCTGGTGAATATCGTTTATAAATTTTTTTATTTTATGAAAGTACCATGATTTA
>PVKC010049208.1:0-10775 GCA_004027635.1 Crocidura indochinensis | reverse complement strand
GGAAACTAAAGCATAAGTGACCCCACAAAAAAGCCACCAAAATCACACACCTTTTCCTTCTTTTTATAAAACAAACAAGAACTTTTTGTTTCTTTCTAAAAATGTCTTCCTGTAAGTGATTTGAATTTCTTCTTTTCGTCTTCCTTCCCTCCTTTTGGTTCCTCTCTTCCATCCCTACATTTACCCCTCCTTTTTGTCTTCGTTCTATCCCTTTTCCATCCTTTTTCCAGTATGTTGCTTACTGCATAACATATTCTGCTAGGCACTAGAGTAAAAAGGATGAGATAAAATAGTTCTTGTCCCCCACCAAGGGTCAGTTCCATTGGCATTAGTGTCATTTTAGTGTGGTAGTCTTAAATGGAGGAAACAACTTAAGTAGGTGGTAGGAAAATTTGTGCATAGCTGGATGACCATCAAAACTGATTATTGACTTTGATGCCTTGGGGCAGTACAAATCTAACTGTCCTAGCAAAGGTGTTCTTCAAATTTTGTCTGCACTTGTTTTTTTGTTTGTTTGTTTGTTTGTTTGTTTTTGGGTTTTGGTTTTTGGGCCACACCCAGTGACGCTCAGGGGTTACTCCTGGCTATGCGCTCAGAAGTCGTCCCTGGCCTAGGGGACCATATGGGGCACGGGGGATTGAACCGCGGTCCATCCAAGGCTAGCGTGGTAAGGCAGGCACCTTACCTCCAGCGCCACTGCCCGGCCCCTGCACTTGTTTTTAATTGTTTGAAGTTTTAAGACCATTCTAATGAAGTCAGTTCTGCTCTTCCTAGCATTTGACTATAATAATTTGGGACATTGGTACTAGATGCCTCAGCCCTAGTGAGGCAGACATGCACACATGAGGCAGAAAAATGCAATGAAAATGTATATTAGAACTATTGTATCTATACAATCTTCTTCTTTGGCACCCAATAAGAAAATACCGCAAATTAGTTGACTGTCCTTGTCATAATAATATAGGGGTTTAGAGCATAGACATTGCAATCAGATTGCTTGATTTTGGAAGGAGGACCCAACACTTAGTAATTTTGTCATCATGGAAAAGTTACACCCCCTCTCTTCAGTTTTCTGAGAGTTAAATGAGAACAAAATAGTGTTCAAGAAATGTCATTCAAAACATGTAAGAGCTATCATTAAAAATAGAAAGTAGAGGGAGATTTCATACCAGAAGAGAAGAGGATTCAAATATTTATCAGCTCTTTGATTGTTGTTCTGTTCATTTTTCTTTTGGATCACAGGAGATGCAACCCATATTTCTAGCAGAGATGCATTTCTGGAAAAATCTTCAGGAGGAATTCATTACACAAAACTTGGAGCCCTGTTTCTTGTCTAACTCCCACTTCTACTTGTGTGATCTTTAAGTTATGTCACACTGACAGCTCCTGATTTTTATCTTACCCCAAATTTCTCTTATGTGATCCACTCCTATATTTAACTCCTTTCCCATTGGAGTGTTTCAAAAGTACCATGTCTAAAATAAGATTTGTGTTCCTCCAGATTCTAAACTGAGTTGTCCTCTACACTCCCCCACTCTCTCTCTTTTACAGAATGACACCAGCCACCACCCTGACTCTAAAACCAGAAACACAAAGACTGCGATTTCTATGCTTGGCCAAACTCTAGACCCGTTCCTTTCATTTCTAGACCTCCAATTTCTTCTACAGGGCAAACACCAATTTAGTCCCTCACCATTGCTAAGACGATCCTATTCCCATTTAACATGGTTGCTTGAAAAACTCAGGGCTTCTAAATCTCCCACCTCCAGTTTCTTCCATCTCCTGAGGATCATATCTATTTCTTTATGGAAGGGTAGAACCCTAACTTAGGTCATAGCCAGTTAGTAGACCCTACTTGCCTAACCACATTTCCACTAACTAACCCATAGGTACCATTTACTAAAATTGTAAATTTTCACTTCACTGACACCGAGGAGACCCTGTTTGCTCCTCTCCCTAGACCCCTATTCTCCTTTTTACCTCACCTTATCTAAATCCAAGTTTAATTGAATCATGCTGACCCTTTTCCTATTCCAGTAGTTATTACTGATCAAGATCTTCCTCTCCACTTTAAGATCTCACTTGAACTCATTTTGTTTATCTTTACTAATGAGTCATAATTAATTCCCACCTTTCCCAACCCATCTCTCTGATGTTATTCATCAGTGGTTTGTCTGTAAAAAGTTACAACATAGAGTCCATTAAAATAAGATAGGAGGAAATTACCTTTGCACAGGGTCCGATCACCACATTCTAAGAAACTTAGAATGAGAATATCATATGTCAAAGATAATGAACATTTTCTTACTCTATCTTCTGAGTCTTCTACTTGACCATTTTCACCTTATTACTCCTTTATTAGACCATTATCTCATGCATTAGTCATCTCTCCTACTTCCTCTGTTTTTTTTTTTTTCCTCTATCAGGAAGAACACCCACACCTACACTCTTGGATCTCTCCTTGGGAAACATTTAGGGTAATGAACCTTAACTTACCCTCCCTGAAGCTTAGTTCTCTGCTATCCTCAAACGTTTTTAACTTATCCTTAACTGCTGCTTATTTGAATTTACTTTTTACCATCCTCAATACTAAATCTGCCACCCCTTAAAGGTATATCTGAACACTTCTCAACCCTTGTCATCTCTATCTGCATTGCTTTAATCTCCAACCAACTGGTTTCTCTGTTTTCACTCCTACCTTTGCCCAAGTGATCCATCACAGAGGCATCTTATATGTTTTGTAAACATAAATAAAACTCACATTACTTGTCTACAGATCTTTCGATGCTTCTTATTGACTTTAGGATAAAATATAACTTATTTGTGAAGACCCTCAGCTTCCTCTTTGACAGGCCCTGATGGCTTCTGTACTGTAGCATTCCCCATCCCACTACAACCAACCATTCGTGTCTTCACTGCCAAAGTCTGTCGCAGTTTTAGGAAAATTCCAGGTTCATTCCATCCCCCAAGTCATTATGATTTTTGTTTCTTATCTGAAATATGCTTTTAACTCTTACTAATACCTTTGAGGTCTCAGTTCAAATTTTACTTCCTCTAAAAAGCTTCCTAGAACAACATACATACATCTTTAAATAGAGCCATTGGTTTGCACTGGCATAATGCTCAGCTTTTGTCTCCTTTGTCCATCTCACCTATCACAAATATTTTCATTATTTTTTGCTTGTTTGCCTATGAAGACAGTCACTGTTGTCCAATAAACATATCTTTTTTTTCTTTTTTTATTTTTTTAGCTGCCTTTTTAGCACAAGAAAGTCTTGTTCTTCCTGGCTTTCTTTTAGTTGAGTAATGTCATGAACTAATTTTGGCCTATTAGTTACAAGAAGTAATATGAGTTGTTTCTAAATTGCCAATGTGAGAGCCTTCAGAGAGTGTTGTTTCCTCTGCTACAGAATTCAGTGAGACTGTAGCTACACAGGCTGGAATCTTTAAGGGACTAACGTGAGAATCCCATCATCCTTTAATAAACTTTCAATGTGCATAAAAATAAAACAACTTTTGTTTCTTTAAAATGTTGGGTTCCTTATTGCAGCAACACTCAGCCAATCATGACTAATACAGGAATTGTTGTCAGAAAAGACACGTTAGTAGAACAGAAACCATAAGTAGATGGCACTGGCTTAGGAGCAAGTGAGTATGTAACAAAGGAAGCATTGCAAGCTATAATGATGGTGATTCATATTCACAGGAGTGAATCATTGCGAGGAATAATTCCTATGACATGATGACATTGGGATGGCATCAAGAAGGCAGATAACACTCTGTAAACTTGTAGCTTTAAGGAACAGGCTAAAAAATAGCAAGTTGGAGGCCATGTCCTGGTAACTGTTTTTGAAGAGAAGCCATTAAAGTGGGCAGGTAGACAAGAAGGGCCCTGGCAATGAGTTCCTGGCAGTTATTCTGAGAGCATCCTCACATGAAGACCAGAAACCCTTTAAAATATAAAGTCAGCATTAGCCTAAAAAAGCCTGTATCCCGAGAGGAGAGGGAAGATTGATAGGAATAAAAAGCTGTGATAAAGATATGGAAGAGGACCACCAAAAAAGTTTTCCTCTTAACGACATCCTGGCAGTTGACTCTTACTGAAATAGAAAGCCCCAAGTGGAGGCATTCTGGAATAAAATTGTGAATCCAGCTTTGCAAAACCAAGAGGGTAGACTTTCTTTTCTAGAATTTCACCTTCATCTCAACTTGGGATATGTATTCTTGACTCTCTCTCCTTAGATTCTCTCTCTCTCACCTTAAACTCTCTCTCCTCATTTTCCTCACTCTCTCTCTCTCTCCTCATTTTACCCAAATAAAGATATCTACTTCATTATTAGTGTCCTGAAATTAATTTTTATTCTGTGAAGATAAAAGCAGGCTTGAAAATCTGGGTAGATTTTCCTTTTCCTGCCATGAGCAACCCCCTGGCTCTAGTGTGAGGCCCAGTTCTTTCCCACAAGGTGACAGCAAGTGCACCTCAGGTGCAGTTTGATGGCTGCCCAGTGGGATTGATGGGACACCCACATCACACAGATGCATCTGGCAAACTCTATGGTATGATCTCCCTCAGAAACTTCCCAGGGAGAACAGGTGGCTGAATAAGATGGTTGTGTTCTCTCTCTTCTGATGAAATTTTCTCCCTCGCTCCCCATGTCACCCAAGTCACCTGCCCTGACTTGGGTTCTTAAGAACAAACAGCAAGTTCTTACTTTTCCTAGGCTTTATATTACTAACATAGAACATTGTGTAAGCTTCAGAGTTACAAAGTGAAGAATTTATATATGTAGATAGTGAAGCAATTAGCCTCCACATTTGTCCACACACACAGTTACCTTGGGCATGTGCTGTTGTAAATTAAAAACAAAAACAAAAGGGGCCCGGGAGATAGCATGGAGGTAAGGCGTTTGCCTTTCATGCAAAAGGTCATCGGTTCCCTGTGCCTGCCAGGAGCAATTTCTGAGCATGGAGCCAGGAGTAGCCCTGAGCACTGCCGGTTATGACCCAAAAACAAAACAAAAAAAAAATTAAAAACAAAAACGAAAAACAAAACTGAATATGCATCTTTAAGGTTGGTCTTCATAATGTATGAGGAAGTCTTTTCCAAGGTGTTCAAAGCAGGCTGCTTTCTTTTTCTGCTTTTAGATCACACATGGTGGTGATTAGGGCTTACTCCTAGCTCTGTATTCAGTGATCACTCCTGGGAGGGCTCAGGGGGTCATATGAGGTACCAGGGGTTGAATCCAAGTTGATCAAATGCATAGAAAACGCCTTATCTTTGCCTTAGCCTAGTTATGTTGTACTATCTGCAGCCCCCAAACAAGCTTTTTTCTGGTATATGGAACTACTGTCAATTGAAACTGTCTAGACCTCAGAGAAACTGTTCCAATAACCCTAAGAAATGTAGGATACCTTGATTTCATCTCCAGAAATAAATTATTTGTGGGAGGAACTCTCTTAAAGTAGGACAACCCATACACAGGCAGAGTTTTATCATATACAGTCTTTCCTCCTTGTCACATGAGTCTCTCTCCTCTCTCTTTCAAACATTAGACCTCTATTCTGTTAGTATCATGGTTTGGTTCATTCGCAATAGATTAGCAGTCATGTACATTTTATGTACATATATAATTAAATCCAGTGTTTTCTCCTATAAAACAGCCTATGCTGTTTCTGAAAAATTAAAATATTGTTAAATATAGTCACTGCTATATTTTAGATCTCCTAAATTTTTGGTCTTTTAGTAAAATTGTATACTCTTCTGTTACCTTCATTTTTTCCTCTTACCCCTTAATCCCCTCTCTTTCTATGAGTTTGATCAATTTTTTGATTTTATAGTATGTATCTTTCCCAATTTATTTTACTTATAAATATCAGTAAGGTCCATATAGGTTTCAAAAATAAGAAGAAACCTTTTTTGTGGCTGAATAATATTCCACTTTGTGTGTGTACATGTATATCTATTTATAATCTAACTACACAATGTTTTTTTTATTCATTCAGCTGATAATGGGCACACATATCATTTCTGTGACTTGGTTATTGTCAATTATGCTGCACTGGGTTATAGTCATTTCTTTTATATTATATTTTCATTGCTCTAATTAAATATCCAGAAATAGTATTATGCATCATCTGGTAGAATTAATTATTTTGAGAAACTCAATACTTTTTTTTTTATCATAGTGGCCATCCCACTCTTATCAATCTTATATGTTTTCCTTTTTGCTATAATCCTTTTTAGCACCTGTTATCTCTGTACATTTTTGGGGGGGTGACATTTGGGCCACATGAAGCTCTGCTCAGAGTCCCCATGATTGTACCTAGGTAACCATATGTGGTGCCAGGGATCAAACCTGTGTTTGATGGGGCCGGGCGCTGGCGCTGGTGGTAAGGTGCCTGCCTTGCGGTTGGATCCCCCGGTTTCCCATATGATCCCCCAAGCCAGGAGCGACTTCTGAGCACATAGCCAGGAGTAACCCCTGAGCGTCATTGGGTGGGGCCCAAAAACCAAACAAACAAACAAACAAACAAAAAACCTGTGTTTGATTCAAGGCATCAAGGCATGCAAGGCAGAGCCTTAGTCTGTGTTATGCCTTTCATCCCCTCTTGTCTTTTTTTCTTAACCATATTGGTAGGCATGAAGGAATATCTTTTTGTACCTTCATTCTTTGACATGTATTTGTCTACTCAACATCATTTATGGAAGGAATGTGCCACTTTCATCACAATTGATTATTCAGAAATCTGTTGTTTAATATTCCTATATTTGTGAAATTTTTAACTTTTTTGTTTTTAGTTTCATATCTCTGTAGCTGGAAAAGATCCTAAATTCATTGTGTACTCTTGAGAAGAACAATGTTGCTCTGGAACAGAATGTTCTCTACATACCTATTGATAACTATTAATTACATACTATAGGAAAAGAGACATCAGAAAACAGTTGTGCAGTTTACAATTAGAAATGAAAGACATTGTTGAATTATACAAGTTTCCCATTCCTGAAGACCAATTAAGCATAAGGCACTAATGAGATAAATAAAAGAACATTTTGTGTCTATGGCTATATTTAGTAACTGCAACTATGCCACATGGAACTAACTTGAATCAAATATAAAAGTTGACTAGCAAAAAAAGAAAAAAAAAAGAAGATGACTAGCCTTTTTGTTTTGTTTTGTTTTGGACCCCACCCGGTGGTGCTCAGGGGTCACTACTGGCTCTTTGCTCAGAAATCACTCCTGGCAGGCTCGGGGGACCATATGGGATGCTGGGGGATCAAACCTGGGTCTGTCCCGAGTTGGCTGTGTGCAAGGCAAGTCTCTACTTCTGTTTATCATTCTGGTCCCGATAACTAGCCTTTTGGGAATGGTGCCAAAATATCTACTAATTAGTTGACAAGATTCTTAAGACCTCTTCAGAAGACTACAGTGTTGCATTATTTAAAAAGATCAGTAGATATTTGATAACTTTCTTGCTTTCTTTGTTGTTACAGGTACAGGAAATTGTCACGTTATGGAATCGTACTGAAAAACTCTACCAGAATTCTCAACGTGCCAATAATGACAAGTTTATTTGGATCTGGGAAAATAGTATAGTGTAGTGGATAGTGCACTTGCCTTGCATATGCCTGACTTGGACTCGATCCTCAGCACTCCAAATCATCCCTGAACCCCGCCAGGAGTAATTCTTGAGCAGAGGGCCAAGAACAAGCCCTGTGCACTACTGGTTGTGACCCAAAAAGAAGAGGTTTGATTTAAAGTGGTCAAAGGTAACCTTTCTGTGAGTAGAATATTTGAGCTGAGATTTAGATGAGAGATGTGGGTATCCCCTCCCCCAACTTCTTATTTGTCCCACCTGAATGATCAGAACTGCCCACACCTGGAATGGGAGAGTAGAGGAGTTTGCATGGGGGAGAGTAAAGGGGATAAGAAGGAGAATTGGAGAGAGAAGTGTATGAGAGGCATCATCAGAGACTTAGCATCAGATTCAGCATTAGCAATTGAGCATCATCAAAAAAGCAGCAGCAGTAGCATTACCAAAGGAGTTAGTCAGTCTGGAAGCCAGTTAGGAAGCTTGGAAAAAGCAGCTGAAAGGTAGACAGAGACAGAGAGAGCCAGAAGGAGTAGGGAAGTAGCTGCTAGGAAAAGGCTTAGTATAGAGGTCATGTGAGGAGGTGTGCATGGCAGTAGGGACTGTGAAATAAAACTGTCTGACTCCTGGAACTTCATCTGACTGACTTGTGAATATCTCCTGCCTCATTCTGTAACCTTCAGACCTGCCAGACCATAGGGGCTGTGGGACCTGGATTGAGCCAGAAAGGCCTCACCATCCCCACACCAACAATAGGACTCTTTAATTTATATTAATACAACAAGAAGGATTAGTGTTTACTTTTTTGGGAAACAGCATTCCAGCCAGAAGAAAGTGACTATAAAGGTTACAGCAGTTACAGGACTGGTAGAACCAGGGATTGGGAAGGCTTTGCACGTAGGAAAAGACAGATAAAGTCAGGACAAAACTTGACAATTAGGTGACTCTGGTGAATGTGTTATAGGAATTTTTTTGAGGAAAAATAGTGTGAGCTGTCACTGAAAAACTTTTCAAGTCTGGTTAAGAACAATGCAGTGCTAAATGGCATGAAACAGAAAGATACAGAACAGAAAATTCTGTATCTTTTTTTTTTTTATTTCTCCCAAGTTCTCATTCAGATGATGCAATTAGGTTCCCAAAATTCTTTAACCAAATATCACCCTGTTTTAGGAAAAAATGATCATCACCTCCTGGAAATATACCTTTTGAATGTACAAACAGAAATTTATCTCCCAATGTGCTCAAGTCCACTACCATGCCCTGGATCTTTCTGGGTCAGAAGGGGAGTCTGATGTTTCCCACTCTGGGAAGCAAAAAGTTAAAAGAGAATAGACTGGGGCCCGGGAGATAGCATGCAGGTAAGGCGTTTGCTTTTCATGCAAAAGGTCATCGGTTCGAATCCTGGTGCCCCATATGGTCCCCCGTGCCTGCCAGGAGCAATTTCTGAGCATGGAGCCAGGAGGAACCCCTGAGCACTGCCGGGTGTGACCCAAAAAAAAAAAAAAAAAGAGAGAATAGACTAAATTTATGAAAGGCAGAGGATTAGTTCCAGGCAATCACTTCTCATCCTTTTGGGAAACTCTCTTCCAAGGAACAGATAAAATTTACAGCTACAACCTCAAGAGCTTGACCTGCTTAGCTGGAAAGCAAAGAGATCTATTTTAGAGAGATACTGAGTTTATTTGAATTGAGGTTTAGTTCAAACATATGAGAAAATTTTGACTTTGAAAAACTGTTTATTTGGGAGCATAATTTACAGAAATGTTTGAATTTCCTTTTTTTTCTTTTTAATATAAACTCTTTATTTAAGCACCATTATTACAAACATGATTGTAGTTGGGATTCAGTCATTAACAGAATACCCTCCTTCACCAGTGCAAGATTCCCACAACCAATGCCCCCCACCTTCTATATCCCCTGCCTGTATTTGGGACAGGCATTTTACTACAGTTACTTTTTTGTTTGTTTTTGTTTTTGGGTCACACCTGGCAGTGTTCAGGGGTCACTCCTGGCTCCAAGCTCAGAAATTGCTCCTGGCAGGCTCGGAGGACCATATAAGATGCCAGAATTCGAACCATCGAACTTTTGCACTCAAGGCAAATGCCTTACACCATGCTATCTCTCCAGCCCCACTTTTTTTTTAAGTTTAGTAAGCTCTTTTTTTTTTCTTTAAAGGATAAGAGTTAAAAAATACAATAATAATTGTGAAAATGGTAATTGTTGTTGTTTGCATAGGCCCAGCAAAATATGGGGAAAACAGAAAAAAAAAAGACTTGGTCTAAATACAGGGGACCTTACCGCTGAAGTTTCTGGCATAAGACCGACTCTGGGCTTTAGACATACTAAGTTGTCCAACCCCTGAGTCATTCTCTGTGATCCCGATGAAATTTTTTTTTTTTTTTTTGCATATTAGCTGTTGTTAGTGTTAGGTTCCTATAGTTAAAGATCTTCGTTTCTTTGCAAGAAATGTTTGAATTTCTTCTTTGTTCTGAAGTATGTGTCATTATTCTTTTTACTAGTCAGGGGATAAGTTAATATTATTGCCTTGTTTAGGTACTGACAGAATTTAATAAGAAAAAAACAGCCTCATCAAAAAATAGGGAGAAGAAACGAACACTTTGTCAAAGAAGAAATACAAATGACTAAAAGACACATGAAAAAAATGCCCCACATCACTAATCATCAGGGAGATGCAAATCAAAACAACTATGAGGTACCATCTCACATCACAGAGACTGGCACACATCACAAAGAACAAGAGCAATCAGTGCTGGCGGGGATGTAAGAGAAAGGAACTCTTATTCACTGCTGGTGGAAATGCCATCTAATCCAGCCTTTATGGAAAACAATATGGAGATTCCTCAAAAAATTGGAAATTGAACTCCCATATGATCCAGTTATTCTACTCCTAGGGACACAAAAATAGAATTCAAAAATCCCTTCCTCACACCTATATTCATTGCAGTGCTATTTACAATAGCCAGATTCTGGAAACAACCAAGATGCCCTTCAACAGATGAATGGCTAAAGAAACGGTGGTATATATGCACAATAGAATATTATGCGGCCATCAGGAAAGATGAAGTCATGAAATTTTCCTATATGTGGATGTACATGGAATCAATTATGTTGAGTGAAATATAAGTCAGAGAGAGAGAGAGAGATAGACATAGAATAGCCTCACT
>PVKC010049207.1:0-10771 GCA_004027635.1 Crocidura indochinensis | reverse complement strand
CAAAAAAAAAAAAAAAGAAAGAAAAAGAAAATAGAAGTCTATGATAAGAGCAACAGAAACAACTTAATAATCATTGGAGTCTCAGAGCCCCAGGAAAAAAATGTCCAGGAAGAATCAACAGTCTAGAAAATCATTAACGAGAAACTTCCAGAGATAAAGAATATAGGTGATCAAAACCTGCATGCCCGAAGATTACTAACCAAAAGTGACCACAGGTAAATTACCCTAAGTCACATCCTAGTCACAATGACCAATCCCACTGATAAAGACATAATTCTGTAAACAGCAAGATATAAGGGGAAATTACATTCAAGGGGGCATCCTTGAGATTTAAAGCAGACCTGTCACAATAAACACTCAAGGTAGAAAGCAGTGGTGGGATATTGTGACAAGAATGAATGAAATGAATGCTTCACATAGAATACTGTACCCAGAAAAACACACTTTCTGGTTTGGCGGAAGAATAGATGGTTTCATAGACAAAAAACAGCTCAGAAACTTTGCAGATTCAAAACCAGTCTTAAGAGAAAAACTGAAAGATCTAATTTAAGATAATCTAACCAAAAGACAAACCAAATTTTGATATAAAGATGGCATCAAATACCAGGACAATTCTTTCTCTCAATGTCAATGAACTAAATGCAACAGTTAAGACACAGAGTGGTTAAATGGATCAAAAAACTCAACCCAACTTTCTGCTGTCTACAAGAAACGCACCTGAATAGTCAGAACAAACATAGATTCAAAATAAAAGGCAGGAGGAAAATTATCCAAGCAAACAACGCCCATAGAATAGGTGGAGTGGCCATACTAATATCAGATAATGCAAACTTTATACTCAGGAAGGTTGTAAGGGACAAAGATGGACATTATATATTAATCAAGGGGTACATAGAGCAGGAAGAAATCACGCTTCTAAACATATATGCACTGAATGAGGGTCCAGCAAAATATTTAATACAACTGTTGATAATGCTGAAAAATAACATCAATAACAACACAATAATTGTGGGAGACCTCAACACGGCTTTGTCAACACTGTATAGGTCAACCCGATTGAAACCCAACAAGAATATACTGGACATGAGGAGAGAAATGGAAGAAAAAGGCCTAGTTGATATATATAGGACACTTCATCCCAAGAAACCTGGATACACATTCTTCTACAATGTACATGGAATATTCTCCAGGATAAACTACATGCTGGCACATAAAACATATCTGCATAATATCAAGAGGATAGAAATTTTGCAGACCACCTTTACTGATCACAAGGCTCTGAAATTATTTGTGAATTCCAAAGAAACAAAAAAGAAAAACTCTAACACCTGGAAGTTAAACAGCCTCATACTGAATAACCAGTGGGTCCGAGATGAAATAAAAAAGGAAATCAAAAGATTCCTGGAAACAAATAGTAATGAAGACACAAACTATCAGAACTTATGGGACACAGAAAAGCAGTACTGAGAGGAAAATTTATAGCCTTGCAAGCACACATCAGGAAGGAAGAAGGGGCTTACCTGAGTACCTTAATGACGCAGCTTATAGAACTAGAAGGTGCCCAATAAAAGGACCCAAAAATAGGGAGGCAGAAGCAAATAACAAAGCAGAAATCAATGAAGTGGAAACCCAAAGAACAATCTTAAAGATCAACGAAAGCAGAAGTGGGTTCTTTGAAAAAATAAACAATATTGATAGACCACTGGCAAAGCTAACAAAGAAAGAGAGAGCAAAAATTGATAACTCATATTAGGAGTGAAAAAGGAGAGATCACTACTGATATGGCAGAGATTCAAAGGCTAAGCAAAAACTACTTTGAGAAGCTCTACACCACTAAAATGAGAACCTGGAAGAATTAGATAAATTCTTGGACTCTTATAATCTTCGATGGTTGAAGGAAGAGGATGTAGCATATCTAAACACCCCCCATCACCATTGAAGAAATTAAAACGGTAATCAAAGGTCTGTTCAAAAAGAAAAGCCCAGGTCCAGATGGATTCACTAATGAATTCTTTAAAATATTCCAAGAGGAACTACTACCAATCCCAGCAAGATTCCTTCATGAAATAAAAAAAAAAGGAAAACACTTCCAAATAACTTTTATGAAGCCAACATCACCTTGATACCTAAACCAGAAAGGGATGCAACAAAAAAAGAAAATTACAGACCAATATCGCTGATATATGCAGATGTAAAGATCCTCAACAAAATCCTGGCAAATACGATTCAATGCATCATTAAGAAGATCATCACTATGATCAAGTAGGTTTCATCCCAGGAATGCAAGGATGGTTTAACATCTATAAATCAACATCATACACAACATCAACAACCAGAAAAATAAAAATCACATAATCATATCAATAGATACAGAGAAAGCATTTGATAAGGTTCAACACTCATTCTTGATGAAAACTCTCAGCAAGATTGAAATGGAACGAACCATTCTCAGTATAGTTAAGGCCATATAACACAAACCAGTGGCAAACACTATCCTCAATGGAGAAAAACTAAAAGCCTTCCCTCTAAATTCTGGCACAAGACAAGGCTGTTCTCTTTCATTACTCCGATTTAACATAGACTGGAAGTACTCTCTATAGCGGTTAGGAAAGAAAAGATAACAAGTAATTCAGATAGGACAGGAAGAAGTGACTATCGCTTTTTGCAAATGACATGATACTCTACTTAAAAAACCCTAAAGATTCTACCAAAATGCTTCTAGAGACAGTAGACTCAGATAACAAGGTGACAGGCTACAAAATTAACACACAAAAATGAATGGTCTTTCTATACACCAATAGTAATAAGGAAAACATGGACATTAAGAAAACAACCCTATTCACAATAGTGCCACACAAACTCAAATATCTTGGAAACAACCTGACTGAAAATGTGAAGGATCTATACAAAGAAAACTATAAAACTCTGCTCCAGGAATTAAGAGAGGATACGAGGAAATGAAAACACATACCCTGCTCATGGATTGGCAGGATTAACATGATCATAATGGCAATAGTACCCAAGGCATAATATAGATTTTATGCGATCCCTTTAAAGACCCCACAAAATTGTTCAAAGAAGATCAGGCACTTCTGAAATTCATTTTAAAAAATAAAGACCCTAGAATAGCTAAAGCAATCATTGGGAAAAAGAAAACGGGAGGAATTACTTTCCTCAACCTTAAACTTTACTACAAAGCAATAGTTATCAAAACAACAAGGTATTGGAATTGGACAGGCCCTCAGATCAGTAGAATAGGCTTGAATACTCAGAAAGTGTTCCCCAGACTTACAGTCACCTAATTTTTGATAAAGGAGCAAGAAATCCTAAATGGAGCAAAGAAAGCCTCTTCAACAAGTGGTGTTGGCACAACTAGCTAGCCACATGCAAAAAAATTGTACTTAAACCCCCAGCTAACATCATGTATGAAGGTAAAATCCAAATGAATGAAAGATCTTGATATCAGAACTGAAACCATAAGATATATAGAACAACACATAGGCAAAACACTCCAGGACATTGAGACTACAGGCATATTCAAGGAGGAAAATGCACTCTCCAAGCAGGTGAAAGCAGATATTAACAGATGGGAATATATTAAGTTGAGAAGCTTCTGCACCTCAAAGAAAATAGCGCCCAGAATACAAGAGCCACCCACTGAGTGTGAGAAACTATACACCCAATACCCATCAAATATGGGTCTAATCTCAAAAATATACAAGACACTGACAGAAATTTACAAGAAAAATATCTAATCCCATCAAAAAATGGGGAGAAAACATGGACAGAAACTTTGACAAAGAAGAAATACAAATGGCCAAAAGACACATGAAAAAATGCTCCACATCACTAATATCATGGAGATGAAATCAAAACAACAATGAGATACCACCTCACACCACAGAGCATGGCACACATCACAAAGAATGAGAACAAGCAGTGTTGGCGAGGATGTGGAGAGAAAGGAACTCTTATCCACTGCTGGTGGGAATGCCATCTAGTTCAACCTTTATGGAAAGCGATATGGAGATTCCTCCAGAAACTGGAAATCAAGCTCCAATACAATCCATCTCTACCACTCCTAGAAATATACCTGAGGAACACAAAAATACAATACAAAAACCCCTTCCTTACACCTATATTCATTGCAGCACTATTTACCATAGCAAGACTCTGGAAACAACCAAAATGCCTTCAACAGATAAATGGCTAAAGAAACTGTGGTACATATACACTATGGAATATTATGCAGCCATGAGGAGAGATGAAGTTATGAAATTTCCCTATACATGGATGTACGTGGCATCTATTATGCTGAGTGAAATAAGTCAGAGAGAGAGAGAGAGAAACGCAGAATGGTCTCATTCATCTATGGGTTTTAAGAAAAATGAAAGACATTCTTGCAATAATAATTATCAGGCACAAAAGAGCTGGAAGTTCCAGCTCACCTCATGAAGCTCACCGCAAAGAGTGATGAGTTCGGTTAGAGAAATAACTGCATTTTGAACTGTCCTAATAATGAGAATGTATGCGAGAAATGGAGAGCCTGTCTAGAGTACAGGCGGGTTTTGGGTGGGAGGAGGAGATCTGGTACAATGGTGATGGGAACGTTGCACTGGTGTTATTTACATGACTGAAACCCAAAAACAATCTTTATGTAATCAAGGTGTCTAAATAAAATATTGTAAATATAAAATAAATAAAAATGTAAAAAAAGAGACACACAGTGTAAAATCTATCAATATTTGATATAATATTCAGCTGCCTACAACAAACATATCTGAATAATCAGAACAAGCATATACTCAAAATCAAAGGCTGGAAGAAAAGCATACAAGGAAGCAACACCCTCAAAAAACCTGGAGTGTCCATATAAGTATCAGATGAAATAAACTTTAGACTTATAAAAGTTATAAGGGACAAATATGACCATTTTTGCACTAATCCAAGGATATGTAGAAGAAGAAATCACTCTTTTAAACGCAAATGCACCCAATGATGTACTGGTAAAATATTTAATAAAGCTGTTGACAAACATGAAAGGTATCAGTAGAAACACAACAATAGTGGGAGATCTCAACACTGTCATACACCACTTGATAGGTCAACCAGGCTGAAACCAAACAAGAATATATTAGCTCTTAAAAAGAAATGGAAGAAAGTGGACTAGTATATAAATATAGTGGAATCTATTCCCAGAAAACTGGATACACATTCTTTGCCAATGCACATGGGTCATTCTCCAGGATAGACTCATGCTGACCCACAAATCATATCTCTATAAAATTAAGAGGATAGAAATTTTACAGACTATCTTTGCTGATCACAAGGCACTGAAATCAAAAGTGAACTACAAAGTAAGAGAGAAGAAAAATTTTAATAGTTCACTACTGAACAACCAGTGGGTCAGAGATGAAATAAAAAAGAAATCAAAACATTTCTGAACACAAATGACAAAGAAGGCATAATTTGTCCGAATTTATGGGACACAGCAACATTGGTACAAAGAGAAAAAATTATAGCCTTACAAGCAGACATCAAAAAGGAGGAAGGGGCCTATATATAATTTAATTACACAGACTTTAAAATAAGAAAATGATCAACAAAAGGAACTCAAAATAGGTAGGCAGAAGGAAATAACAATGCTTAGAGCAGATATGAATGAAGTGGAAATCCAAAAAGCAATCCAAAGGATCAACAAAACAAAACTTGGTTCTTTGAAAAAAAAAAGCAAGATTGATAAACTGCTAGCAAAACTCACAAGAAATGTTGAGAGAGAAATATAATAAACCAGATTATAAATGAAAGGGGGGAGATCACACAGATATTGCAAAGATTCGAAAGGAAATCAGGCACTACTTTAAGAAATTCTATGCCATGAAACATGAACACCTGGATATAATGTATGAATTCTTGAACTCTTATAATCTTCCTCAGTTAAACCAGAATATCCTATCTAAACAGACCCAACATGACTGAGTTAATTAAAATGGTCATCAAGAGTCTTCACCAAAACAAAATCTCAGGCTCAGATTTAACAAATTCCTTCAAACCTTTTAAGAAGAGCTTCTACCATCCTCTTCAGGTTCTTTCATGACATTGAAAAGTCAGGAACATTCCCAAATAGTTCTTACAAAGCTAATATCATCTTGATACCCAAACCAGACCAGATGTTTCAAAATAAGAAAACTACAGACAAATATCCCTGATGAACACAGTTTGAAATTTTCTGAAGTCTATCTTTGAGGTCTCTTTAGTTCTATCTATGCTGTCTTTGATTTCTATGAGAATCCTTCATATTTCTACTCTAAGCTTCCTCATCTGAGAGGCTAACTAGGTGATTAGATTGTCTCCAGTCATTAGAGCTGTCATCTTTATTTTCTATGCATGGAGTGGGCCTCTGCTATGTCACGATATTCTCGCTTGTAATGCGTTTTTTTCTACAAGTAATAGTGAAGTTAATTGGTAGTAGATGAGTGTGATAGTTAAGCAAAGCTGTGTGACTGTGATCCTTTGGTACCATCCTTTGTGGGCAGGGCAGCCTACCTTGAGAGGATTAAGTTTGCTCTGGTCTTCCTCTGAAGTCTCATGGAGAAAATCAGGAAGCCAAGTACAGAGGAATGCAGAGAACATTTTTAAGTTCATGGCAGGAATCTGAAACCATAGTTGGTGCTGGAGGCAACTTACCTTAATAGCATTAGGTTTGCTAGGGTCTTTCTCTGCAGCCTCACACAGGAAATCAGGAAGCCAAGTATGGAGGAATGCAGAGGACCTTTAGAAGCACATGGAAGGAATCTGGCAGCACCCTTGTGGGTGTGGGACAGCTGTCCTTGATGGGATTAATCTTTCTGGAGATCTTCCGCTGCACCCTCAAGCAGGAAATAATTAAGCCACTCTTTACTTATTTTTAAACACAAAAAATGCCTTCTGCAAAACTATATTCATTGCAGTGCTACTAAAAATACCTAGAAACTGGAAAAAACCCAATTTCTTTATAATAGATGAGTGACTAAAGAAACTGTAGTACATTTACACAATGGAATACTATGCAGACATTAAAAACGATGTCAAAATTTTCCTTTACATGGATGTACATGGAAACTATTATGCTGAGTGAAATAAATCAAAGGGAGAGTGATAAATTTAGAAAATATCACTCATCATTGGTTTTAAGAAAATAAAGAAATTATTATGATAATCCACAGAAACAATAGAGATGAGGGCTGAAAAGACTAGATCATGATATGAAGCTTACCACAAAGAGTGGTGTGACCAGTTAGAGAAATAATTACACTGATAATGGAAGTGAGAGAAATAGAATGCCTTTCTGTAATATTGGACAATGGGTATGGGAGGAGGAGTTGGTGGACATTGGTCATGGGAATGTTGCACTGATGAAAGGGGGTGTTTTTTTTAACTGAAACTCAACTACAAATATGTTTGTAATCATGGTGCTAAAATAAATACATTTAAAAATAATAATATAAAAATTGGGTGGCTGGCTGAGGTATCGGATGTGTGGAGAAGAGGGAGATTTAGGTCAAACCCATCAATGCTCTAAACTTACTACTGATTCTGTGCTCAGGGATCCTCTCCCACAGTGCTCAAGGGACCATATGCAATTCTCGAGACTAACCAAAATGGGTTGTATTTAAGATAGTAAACTTAAGTTTTATACTATCTCTGGTCCCTAGTAATAATTCTTAATATTCTAGTATATAATTTGATGGCTAACATTTTATCATTATTGTAATGGGAGAAATTAGTAATTTTTTCCTTATAAAATAAGGCAAATTATAATTATACTTATTGAGTTATTCTTATATAAAGAATAATGTTAACTACATACGTATTTTAGAGTAAGCTTCATATACTGCTTTGGAGGATGGGCCAAACACAACCAAGAACAGGGGCTAATCATGGCTTAGTTCTCAGATGACCATTAAGTACAAGAAAAATAAACTGGGGCCCGGGAGATAGCATGGAGGTAAGGCGTTTGCCTTTCATGCAAAATGTCATCGGTTCAAATCCCAGTGCCCCATATGGTCCCCCGTGCCTGCCAGGAGCAATTTCTGAGCATGGAGCCAGGAGTAACCCCTGAGCACTGCCGGGTGTGACCCAGAAACCAAAATAAATAAATAAATAAATAAACTGCAGTTCCTTTTATGCAAAGAATGTGCTCTACCCTTTGATCTAAATTCATGAAAAGGGAGATATTAATTATAAGCTATATAACCTTTAGAAATAAATTTTTGCGAAGTTGGGACCAGAGTAATAGCACAGTGGGTAGTGTTTGCCTTACTATGTGGCCCGCTGGGGCTCAACCTCTGTAATCCCATATGGGATGACCCTTCCACCCTGAGTGCCACTAGATGTTGACTAGAAGAACTCCCAAAATTTGCTTCAATTTTCCCTTATGATTTATTTAGTGTCTAGAGTTATTAATAGATTATTAATAGAGTTATTAAGACTGTTGTTATTAAACTATCAGAAACCTCACACGTAAACCTTGCCTTATTCATTTATTGATTCAATTAGGTTATTGTAAAATAGAATCTATATATATTTTCGCTCCTTGCATTTTATGATGTTTTTCTTTAGCAAAAATTATAAATGTTTCCTCTCTACATATAGATTCTTGACTAATATTTTGTATAAAACTAATCATTGAGAAACTTTACATTATTTTGATTGGTTATTGAGATAAAAATCTTTCTTTTATCTATACTTTCATTTGTGTAAATCTCAATGCCATCAATGTTCTCAATTTATCTCCTCCTCACCCATGCTTTTCTTTTTCCAAATATTTTTCTAATTTTGTTTGAATAGAATAAACTATGCCTCTTAAATTTGTTTAGGCAATAGGGTTATAGAGACCACATAGCAAATAGACCTTGTAAGCAGTCAATGTGGGTTTAAACCAGGCACCACATATGGTTCCAAATTAAGAGACATACCAGGATATGTGTCCCCTGAATTGTGGCCATAATATGTATCAATGTTAGGCACAACAGCATCAGTTTATATTTTCACCAAGTGATCTGCAATATTGACATTTCCCTCAGTGAATATTTACAAACTGTTGGTCAACAACAAACCATTTATTTTATTTTCATTACATTACTGAAAAGCAATTTATTTTCTACTATTGAGGAGGGATTCACAAACTGTCCTCAATTGGCAATGAGCTCATGCTTGACAATACTTTGCCAGCTGTGCACGTTCTATGTTTCAGTGTTCAGGCCCAGATTTGCCAGGACCATCAAGGTTACACAGGTCATGCCAGGATATAGGAGAAAACCGTCCTGTCAGTGGTATAATTATGAGGAAAGTGCTGCTGTTTATTGAGTTACCTCCCCACCTGATCTTTTGCTATGGGTTCACTGTAAATTTTCAATCAAATTATTGACCACCATATGTGATATCTAACATTTTCTTGGATCAAAACAGTAATAATCTTAAAGAAAACATCACTCTTGGTCCATCTGTTTAAAAAATATTTAGACACATAAAATAAGACAAGATACAAGGTTACACGGAGGCTATGTGAACAGATCTATTTCAACTCCCCTTGTCCATGAGCACTGGAAACCCACAAGGTGAGAATGACCCTGATCAGTGTCCACATGTTTTTCAAGGGCATGTTCTCATCAGTACATTGCAGCTGTGCTCTTTGAGATTTCACTCTGCTTTACTAGACCTTCCCAGAATGCCTCTGACTTTAAGTGCACTTACAGGAACCTAGTGAGTTCGTGTCACTGTGGGTTCAAGTCACTGTAATTTTCTCATGTAATTTTTTTCCTTCACCTACTAATACCTTAGTCTGAAAACCAACCCCATATTTGGACCCTATTTTGACCACATTGTTGCTTTATTTTTATTCTAAATTAAAGTAAAAAATGTGTTTTTGCTAGTAACCCCCAACAATTTCTTCATAGCTACTCTTTTTTCCAACTTTGACATTTATTTCCTCACATCATCTAGCTTTATTATCAATTTTCCATGATTTGTTTTTTTCTTAGCTGTTCATCAATCTGTAACCGTATATTGATAGCACAGATAGGTGAATTCAGCATTCTTTGTTTTCTCTTTTTTTGTGTGTTCTGTTTGTTTATGTATTCGATGAGGACATGTGGGTACTTACTCCTGGTTGTATAGGTGTATAGTCACTCCTTGTTTGTTCTTGGGGACCATGAGTTGGGTGCTAACCTGTGTCAGATGCTTGCAAAGGGAGCACCCTACTCACTATCTGATTTTTTCAGTACTTCCTTATAGTTTTTAAATCTCGAACAAATATAAAAGCTTTAACATGTATTTTTTTATTATTCTTTAATGTGAGTAGACATTTTTTTAAAATTTGGGTTAATATATTTAGATATATTATATTATCTATCTCTATATATCTACATATCTATATTATATATTGATTATATTCCTAATTTTGCCATACTATATCAATTTAAGAATTATTTTTTACATGTCCTTACACGTTTAACAATGGTCTATGCCATGTTCTTTACATAAAATTGAATATATAATTATATCTGTAGTTATTAAGAGATAAGACAGATTCTTCCCATCAGATAAGCAATACCTATATCATTCACCACTTTCAGACCTAATGCAATAAATTGCATTAATTTGCTTATTTTCCTAAAACATCAATCATGTGGCAATGATAAATAATTTAATCTGAGACTCCAATCTGAATTTCCAGAATTCTAATAGTTTACATTTGATTAGTTCTTGTTCAAATTACAAAGACAAAAAC
>PVKC010049206.1:0-10775 GCA_004027635.1 Crocidura indochinensis | reverse complement strand
AATAAAGGCTGCTTTGGAGGCCTGGAGAAGAGGCTGCAATCTTGGCTCTTTAAGTGAAGGCTTGTGGGTGAGTGTTTCTGGCCTGCTATTTCTTCCCAACTGAGTGTGGATTATTTTCTGGGTCAGAATTGCTGCTGGTTCTGCAATTGCTTGTCCTACCCCGATTGAGGGCATGGGAATCCCTCTTTCTCTCTCTCTCTCTGGGGATTGTGGAAGCCGGATCCCATCTTTTCACCGTATTCATTGTTCGTGTTTCTACTTTTCCCTAGTAATTACAACATTAACAAAATAAACGGTTAATTTTCCATTTTCACTTATGGTTATAAATCTTAATATTACATTTTATAATTAAACTAAAAAATTATTTAGTTCCATTGATGCCCCACGGTCATCCTCCTTCATTTGTCACCCATAATATCAAATGAGTACTCTTATATGTGAATTTTGTTAGAGATCATCTCCTTTATCCACTGCCGTGACTTGACAAGTTGTATTTAAAATTTTTACTAGGTTTATAGCTATCACTAATTGTTCATCCAAAATATTATTTTCTTTACCTGAGTATCAGAAATCTTTACTTTGCCTTAGAGACCAACCTATTTTTTCATTCTACATGATTCCTAGCAAGGAGAATATTCTTGAATAATTAATATTGCCATTAAAATATGCGTATTTTGTTTGGAAAATATTAGCATATATATTTAGCAATTTTAATGATATTGGGCACTGCACATTAGCATAAAATGATTGAGTTGAGAATTGAGTGATATCTAAATTATAATTATTTTAAGTAGAATCAATTCTTAAATCCAGTTTTTCCCCTGCACATCTTAATTATATGTACCTCAATGGTAACTTGGCACACTATTAGAAACTATCAAAACTTTAAAATGATATGATTATTAAGTAAACTTATCCAAGTTTGTTTTTAAGAAAAGTAGGGATATATGAAATACATATTTTGCTGTGATATTCTACTTTATTAAAACACTCAAGTCTATATACCTGTATATTAGTTTTGATAAGAAGACATCTTATGTGATGATTGCAGTGGGAGAGATGACTACACTGAAAACTATCATAACAATGTGAATGAATGAGGGAAGTGGAGGGCCTGTCCCAAGTACAGGAGAAGGGGGATGGGGAGGAGGGAGATCTGGGAAATTGGTGGTGGGAATGTTGCACTGGTGAAGGGGGTGTTCTTTACATGACTGTAATCATACAACTATGATCATATTTGTAATCACGGTGTTTAAATAAAGATAAAGAAAAGAAGACATCTTATGTCCCATTATATCAAAGCAAGTTATATGGTACTTTGGGATACCTTATTAATTTTTGGGTTGCTAAATGCCTGTATTTGTGGTACCATTTATTGTTACAATTTGTGCCAGGAATCTTAGCCTGACACCTATTAATGACACTGCCAGAAAGAACAAAATCTGAAGAGTCCTCAGAGAAGCAATAAAAAATGCATTTGTGATGGTGAATAGTAGATGATTTACTTAGCTCTAATAAATACAATAAAGGGAGTATTATTATACAGTATTTTAAAACAGTAAATACAAATTTGAACTGGTGTACATTCGTTAAATGAATTTTTTTCATAAAAAACTTTCTGACTTTTTTAAAAATAGATAATTCCATTTTATTATGTGCATTAAAATTTTTATTCCCAAATCACCAAGTATGCAAAACAGCTTTGCTAAAATTTTGAATAAATAATTTTATTTTTGACTATATTATTTAAAGGACTTATAGCTGTGGCACATTGTAGAGAAATATAAAAAGGTGCTCATTTACTTTCAAGTATACACTCATAAACACATGTACAGGTATATATATATTTATGTTTTGGTTTATATGTGGCAATGTTCAGAGCTTTCTTTTAGGTTTGCTCTCAAGTATCATTCTTAGGTGGTTTTTGCACCATGTGTAGAAAATTTAACTGACCTTTTAATAAGTATATCATATTCTTATTTGGGAAGATTATAAGATTTATTTTAAACTTTTTTTTTGGTTTTGGGGTCACACCCGGCAGTGCTCAGGGGTTACTCCTGGCTCCATGCTCAGAAATTGCTCCTGGCAGGCACGGGGGACCATATGGGGCACCGGGATTCGAACTGATGACCTTTTGCATGAAAGACAAACGCCTTACCTCCATGCTATCCCCCGGGCCCCTATAAGATTTATTTTATAAAGGTTATCATTCAACTGTTCTAGTGTTGATCATTGTTTTCTAAGGACCACCTTTTAAGTAAAAATGATTTATTTTAGATTGAAGGATGAAACTAAATAACTTACA
Organism: Crocidura indochinensis; assembly: GCA_004027635.1. NCBI lineage: Eukaryota > Metazoa > Chordata > Mammalia > Eulipotyphla > Soricidae > Crocidura > Crocidura indochinensis. The sequence goes on along the minus strand of PVKC010049206.1, from coordinate 8,470 downwards.
AATACTTAATTTGCAACAGATATTAATATGTCAAATTTGAAATGAGCTTCATTTAAAGAAAATAAGAAATTCTCCCAACAGATTAATACAATATAGTTCTTTTATATTTAAAAAAGAACCACCCTTCAGACACTTTATAAAATAAAATTATGTTGCTTTGGAGGCAAATATTTTACCTATATTGATTTTGTGGCAGTGCAGTTATTTCACTCTGATTTTTTCTACAAAAGTATATCATGAATTCCTTTTATATTATCTACTTTTATCTCAAAAATATATGTGCTGGTGATTTATATAACTTCTATTAAACCTATTTTTTCTTTATTGTCTTAAAATATGTTACGTTTTGGGACCAGAGATATAGCATGGGTTAAGTCATTTGCCTTTCATGCAGAAGGTCGGTGATTTGAATCCTGGCATCCCATATGGTCCCCTGAACCTGCCAGGAGCGATTTCTGAGCATAGAGCCAGGAATAACCCCTGAGCACTGCAGGGTGTGACCCAAAAACCAAAAACCAAAAAAAAAAAAAAGTTATGTTTTGGCCAGAGTAATAGCATATTGAATAAGGCATTTGCCTTGCAAGCAGCAGACCTGGGTTCGATCCTGGGCATCCCATATGGTGAGCCTGGCAGGGTCTATTTCTGAATGCAGAGCCAGTAGTAACCCTGAGAGCCTCCAGATATGGGCCCCAAACAAATAGAAAATAAAGACAAAAATAATCTGATATTTTTAAACTTTGAGATCTTTAGAATTATAGATGTTACTTCAAAAATTACTTTTGTACTTTACTGGTGTCTACTTTTAATTATTCAATATAAATTATTCTCATTAGTGTAGATAGAAGCAAACAAAATAAACAATGAGGGTATATTTATAATTTATATTTTAAAGTAGAGTTTAAAAAGGTCACAGAATAAAGAATTCACATTTTTCTTTTAATTAAATTTTTGTTTTGTTTGTTTTGGGGCCACTCCTGGTGATGCTCAGGTGTTTCTCCTGGCTATGAGCTCAGAAATCCCTCCTAACTTGAGGGACCATATGGTACGCTGAGGAATCGAACTGTGTTTAGTCCTAGGCTAGCATGGGCAAGCAGGCGCCTTACTGCTTGTGCCACCAATCTGACCCTAATTAAAATTTTAATTCAATGATTGAGGTAGTTTCATTTGCAGGAGTGTAAATCTCTATTTATGTGTAAAAACAAAATTATTTTACCACTATCATTACAAAAGTGCCAGAAAGCCTCCACCATTGTCCAAAGGCCATCTCTGCTTTGCCTCATTTTTTTTCAATTATCCATTGCTACTGTGATGACCATAGTTCTCTTGCTACTGCCTAAGGACTTGTATTCATGATACACTCTAGTTTTCCTTGCATTATTTTTTTATAATATCTATGCATGACATTAACAAGCATTTTTCTTTTCATCCTCTGACTTACTTCATTTAACATTTTGTCTAATAGTTATACCCAAGTTGAGCAAAAGACAAAAATCTCATCAATGGTAGTATCCCATTATGTATATGTGTACTCTATTTTTTGTTGAATTAGTATTCACTATATGTTTGTTAATTAATTTTTTGTTTGGCGGCCTGTCTCAGAACTGTTCACATCTTACAAATGACTTAATGCTCAGGGATCACTCCTGGGAACCATAAGGGGGTCTGGAATTGAACCCAAAGCCACTTCATTGCACTACCTACTGCACTGTATTCCAAGGCTCTATCATTACATATTTGAATAGTTTTCAAATCGTGACTATTGAAAATAGTTCTGTAAGGATATAGATGTGCAGTTTTTGTTTTGCTTTGGTTTTGGAATTAATCTTCTTGTATTCAAGTAGCTGATTGTAATTAATAGAATTGCTGAGTCATATGTTATTTCTCTTTAAAATTTTTGTAAAATTTCCATAGAGGCTGTACCAGATGGCATTTCTATAATCAGTGAACAGAAATTCTTTCTAGACTTCCACAGCAGCAATACTTATTTCAAGGTTATATATTTGCGTATGCATTTTTATGCCATATATGTGACATATTTTTATATAAATGCCATTATCACAGCTCTGAAGTGATATCCCAACCTTTTAATTTTTATTTCCCTAGAAAGCAGTGATGTGAACACTTTCTCTATTCCTATTGTTCATCTGTCTTTCCTTTTTAAAAGAAATATCTCTCTAATACCTCCTTCCATATTTGAATAGAATTGTTTGCTTTTGGAAACGGAAGGAGATGAAACTCCCATAATGTACACAGAAGACTGTAGGCTGAGAAGGGATGTTTGTGATTCTTGGCCAACTGGGACTTAGATTTTGTACAGGGGGCATAATATGTGATTCAGTTCTCAGCTTACCATTCCACAGACACATCATCAGTGTGGGGTGCTCAGGGTGGGCCCACAATTTTTGAGGACTCCCAAATCTGCAGAGACTGGTGTGGGAGTCCAGATGGTGTTGGGAATTGAATCAAAGTCAAACACATGACTAGCTGACTTTTACTTTCTTTCCTGTCCCAAACTTTTTCTGTTCTTTATATTTTGTGAATTATTATCTTGCCTATTAGGCATTTAATAGATCTACACTCTGTGATGATTTTTCCCACAGGAAATAGGATATTTAATTACTTTTTACCACAGCCTGTTTTTGTCATAAATATATCTCTTTAATATAATTCCATTAGTTTACATGTGCTTGGGATTGCTCTGGCAATGAAATCAAATTATTGATGATACCTACAAAGTCAACCTCACGGAGGACTCTATGTTCCCTTAATGTACTTTTATGGGATTTGAGCTACTAATGGTATACTTCAAAAAATATATATTAAGGGTCAGAGAGAGAATACAATAGGCAGTTCCCAGGCGTGACATGCAACTAATCAGGATTCAGTCCATGGTCTCAAATAATGTCACCAGAATAGTAGCAGAATGATCCCTGAGCTTGGAGTAACTCTGAGAATCTCCTGGTGTGTCTCAGCTCTCACTATTCATCCCAGAATCATCAGTTATCCTGATTTGCAATACTTTTAATAGTAATCATATTTAAAGAACACAAAATGCATAGCTTGTACTTGTTCCTGGAGTGTAGTTTCTCTTAACACTGTCTCGAAGTCCTCTCACTAGTGACACTTTTTCCCCCTTGCCAATATTTCTTATGATTGAATTTTTAGTACCTTTCCATGTGTTTCATGATCCTTGAATTACGAGTGAGACTTTGACATTTATCAGTTCCCTTTGACTCACTTCACTCAGCATGATATCTTCCAGCATCCTCTAAATTGCAGCAAACGGCAGGAATTCACATTTTCTTATAGCTATGTAGGTTTTTATTTTTTATATTTGAATTAAATCTTTAGTTAGCTTCCTTTGTGTTTAATATTTGAACTTACAGAAGGGTAAAAAATTGATAAGGTGACCTTTCTCTAATTTTACTTCATTTGAAATTTGTATGAATGTGACTGAATCAAAAGGATTAAATTATTTGTAAAATCCAATTTGCCATGCTATAATAAGTTCCCAGCAACACTGTTCCTAACACTTTAAAGCCCCGCTAGAGACTGCGCAATTTGGACTTGACTATAACTGGAAAGCTTAAAGATAGTGGACAAAAATAGGAAAATAAATATGCATGTGTCAAATGACAGCCTACTGAGCACATACTATACTTTTTCCTTCTTTTTTTTTCTCCATGTCATCTTTCCTGCTCTCTTCCTTCCTTTTTTATATTCCACCTTACTTCCTTCATTCCCTCCTATACAATATTATAAAACAGTAGTGAATAACCTGGTTAGCCACTTCCAAAAATGTGAATTCAGACTCCCATCTAACACCATGTACAAAGGTCAAATCCAAGTGGATTAAAGACCTTGGTATCAGGTCTGAAACCCTAAGATATATAGAACAGCATGTAAGTAAAATACTCCATGACATTGAAACAAAAGGTCTCTTCAAGGAGGAAACAACACTTTCCAAAAAGTGGAAGCAGAGATAAACAGATAAGAATGCATTAAGCTAAGAAGCTTCTGCACCTCAAAGGAAGTAGTGCCTAGGATATAAAAGCTACCAACAGAACGGGAGAAGCTCTTTACCCAATACACATCAGATAAGGGGCTAATATGGAAAATATACAAGGTACTTAACAAGAAATAAACATCTAACCCCATCAAAAAATGGGAAGAAGAAATGAACAAACATTCCCTCAAAGAAGAAATACATGAAAAAAAAGTTCCACATTACTAATCATCAGGGAGATGCAAATCAAAACAACAATGAGGTACTATCTCACACCACTGAGACTGGTACACATGACAAAGAAAAAAAACAAGAACTATCAGTGCTGAAGGGAATGGGGAGAGAAAGGAACTCTTATTCACTGCTGGTGGGAATAATATGAAGATATTCTTAACCTAAATGGGTCTTTATAATTTGATCAAGATAATAAAAATGGTTTATATAAATGTATGAGTCTATGTATATGAGTGTGTTTGTATGTGTGTGCCAGAGGGAGTAATAAAACTTGGAGAATATAATATTATTTATTATGCTATTATTTTCATATGATGTGAGCAGAAGAGAAAGCACTTTACAAAAGCCATTGTCCAGCTTCTTTGAATACAGCTAATGTTTTGACTTATTAAAGAAAGTGAGTACATCTGAGTGATTTTTGAAGTTTTGATGCTAACTAATCTGAAATATTTTTAAGTTTACCTTTCAATTTTTATATAAAATCTATAGTGAGTATTGGGCCCAGAGCAGTGACAGAGTAGAAGGGCTTTTGCCTTGCACGTGGCCGACATAAGATGCACTGTGATTTGATCCTTGGAATCCCATATGAAACCCAAGCCAGGAGTGATTTCTGAGAGCATAGCCAGGTGAAACCCCTGAGCATCACTGAGTATGGTCCCAAAACCCAAAAAACAAAACAAAACAAAAAACTATAGTGAGTATAAAGACATTTTCAATGATTTTTTTTCAAAATGAATTACAATTCAATTAAATAGAATATTTTTGAAATTGAAATATTTGCATACAAAATGCTTTTTTACATGATATAATATCAAAATTTGAATAATTATATTACTAAGTCTACTTATTTAGAATAGTATATTTAAATCAAATATAAAAAATAGAACAATTTTTCTATTGTATGATTGATTTAGTTATGTCTTATAAGCTTTGAAAATATCAATATCTCGGGATATTTTAAAATATCCATGTATGCTCTCACATTTCCTTCAGAATTATCTTGGGTGGGTGAACTTTAGTTTGTCTTTTTCTGCATAAAGCACTATGTCTTTGGGACAATGGTACATTAATAATCTGTGATTTCCTAGACAGGAAATTGATTCCAGGCAATTAATGACAGTTTCCTCAAAGTTCCTCTATGTTCATTTGAGAAAAGCATGGTATTGCACAGTCACACAAAACTGAAGTAGTAAATGAAAGTATAATTGTAAGAGAAGATAGAAAATTCCATTCAAAGAATATGCAAGACTTTCAGAATAGTAATTTAAATAATGCTGTGTTTCAATGTCAACCACCCAATATATTTGACTGAGTGTGGATGCTCATTTGATATTGTCATATGGTTTGTCTTCTAAAAGGAGTTTTTGCTATATTTTGATTTTCTACTGTAAAGCCAATTATCAATGTGGGTGGCCTGTTCAGTCTTTGCTTACAGTCTGGACTAATGGAAAATGAGATCTCATAATCTTTTGACAATTTCCTTTCATTAAGCAATGGCTCCAGACCTATACCTTTACAGCACTTATAAATTGTATTTCAAATCATAGCCATGACTAAAAATGCTTTTATCTTTCACTGAACATCTGTCAAGAAACATACTGTTATTACCATAACAGAGTATTCTCTTTTTAAAAAACTACATTTACTTTATATTAAAAAGTGCATCACACTGGTGACATAGCTGACCATATACATTTGTTTCCAGATAAGTGAGAACAAAATTATTTAAAAAAATAATAGAAAGAAAAAATAAAAATAGAAAGAATAGGCAAGTTGGTCAAAATTAATATATCTCCAATAAATTCATTAAGTTATTGGTAGAAGGTTTAGTAAGCTCTTGTTGCTAGTTGACCTTTCTGTTACTTCCTTTGTTTCCAAACAATAAGTGACTTCAGTTATGCATGTAATCTGAATTAGTGTGTCCCTATGGGGACAACATTATCAAACAAAGTTATTCCAGAATTCAGTGCACTATTCTAATACTGCTGCATTTGTGGGGTGTGCTCTCAGCTTCCAGCTCTTCAAGAAACATAAGAATATTTATATTGATAAATAGAGAGATAGAAAGATAGATAGACAGACAGACAGACAGACAGACAGACAGACAGACAGATAGATAGATAGATAGATAGATAGATAGATAGATAGATAGATAGATAGATAGATAGATAGATAGATAGATACATGGAAGGCAGGAGGGTAACACCACTTACTCAAAAATATCCATGGTGATATCAACCCAAATATCAGTATAACTAGGTTTTGGTAAGATTGGTGTCTCTGCAGAGAATTTTAGAGTGATAAAGCAGGGCCATTGCTAAAATGTATATTATGGGTGATGGATGTAGCAGGCATGTCTTTGGCAGGGCAGGGCCTTGTCCCTCTTCTTCCAAGATTGCCAGTTTTCTACTATGTGGCCAGTGTACCCATAATTTTTTCATGTATTGGTTTATATCTCTTTCTAAAACACAATGAGTCTATGGGGCTGATCTGGTTTCAACATGGTGACTGCATTTGTGGGTTAGGAATCTCTATTTCATTTATATATTTACAATGCCCAGATCATGGTTAAACTTTCTATTATTTTAGTTACTTTTTCTTTTTAGCCATCTACTATGGTAACCCATTTTCCTCAGACATGTTTGTAACTCTGATTGTACTTCCAATTTATTATGTATGTACATATTCTATAACACAGTCAATCCATTTGAATTTTTGATTTAGAATAGCAAACATTATCCCTCACAGTTCTGGAATATTATTGAGAAGAAAACAAGGTGATAGTAGAACATACTTTGGGGGACTCATAGGATAAAACTGTCCCCTTATATGTTTTCTAAATTTATAATTTAATTTAATGTATTTCTGTTTTATGATCCATTCCCTTCTTTTTGAAGCCAGCTTGCAATAGTGTGCTAACACGTCGAAAACAGAATTTCACAAATTGTTTCACACAACAAATGCTCATTTTCTTCACCCTCACCACACTTGTGCAAGTTATCCAGTTATGGATGGGCATATCATATTTACGCTGAGGCCTTTTTGCTTTTGTTTGTTTGTATATGGTTGACGGCTCCTTCTCTCTTCCAGTGATCACTATGGTGATAGCCCTGAGCATGTGGTAAGTTTGTTTGGCAATTTTCTCCCCTATCCTAATCTAAACTACTTAAAAGAATTTAAAAATTTTAAGACTCGGGCCCGGAGAGATAGCACAGCGGTGTTTGCCTTGCAAGCAGCCTATCCAGGACCAAAGGTGGTTGGTTTGAATCCCGGTGTCCCATATGGTTCCCCGTGCCTTTCAGGAGCTATTTCTGAGCAGACAGCCAGGAGTAACCCCTGAGCACAGCCGGGTGTGGCCCAAAAACCAAAAAAAAAAAAAAATGTAAGACTCACGCTATTGTAATGACCATATTATATCTTAATCACATCTTTAAAGCCCCTTACTTTAAATCCAGTTGCATCTGGTGATTTTATGGAGCAAAACATCTTCATTTTCTTCATTTCTCTTTACACCATTAAATTATTTCTTTCCTTCTATATCTTTTGTCAAACATCCCTCTAATTTAAGTCATACTTATATAATCCAGAACATGAAATTGTGAGTAGAATTTCTATAGCTTAATTTTTTTCTAAAATAGAACAAAATGTGATACTCTAAATCATTAGGGTCTGGAGAGATAATAGAGTGGGTAGGGCACTTGTCTTGTCAATAACAGACTCAGGTTCAATCCCTGGCATTTCATAAAAGTATAGTGATAAACAATATATTGATATTGTAAATTAACACTATTTTCTAAACAATATTTTATGGAAGGAGCTAGAAAATATCCCCTGAAAAATTTGTACATGAGAGGTGGTACATAAGAAAAAAAATTTTATTTTATCCACTCTTATTTTATTATTTTTTATTTTCTATTTTTTAAACACTGTTTTTAAGATTCAATTCATATTTCATGTGTGCCTGATGCTAGGGTGAAAAGTACCAGTCTAAGGTGAAGGAAAAGTGAATATTGTCAATAATTATTATTTCTTTTGTTACAGTGAAAAGGAAAATTCAGTAAATACTGTCATTATGGACTGATGTTCCATGACTTTTCCACACCAATTAATTATAGGCTAGAAAGATGATTTTTGTATTAAAAAAGAACATGTTCAAATAAAGAGAAAAATGTTATTGACTAAAGAGTTTATAACAACTGTGCACCTGTTCATACCACCTACACTCAATCA
>PVKC010049205.1:0-10762 GCA_004027635.1 Crocidura indochinensis | reverse complement strand
CATCTCCAGGGAGGAGCACTTTCACCTTGACCTGGCCTTGATCTTTCACCCTTGACATAGCCCAAGGCAAGCATCATTCAGAGCATCACCCTAGAGTCAGGAGACCAAGTGGGGCCTGCTGGGCGGGTGGACACTCCCATCTCTGCTCGCTCCCTTGCGCAGTGCGGGGGTGTCTGCTGGGACCCCCATTCTCCCAGGGACACCCCCGTCTCCTGGACCCGGCCTCGGAAGCTGGCGGGTGACCGCGTCCAGCGGCAGGGCAGGAGGCCAAGGAAGCAAGCGGGGCCTCACCTGGACCCACCGCACCCCACCACCCCGCGCGCTCCCAGGCCCGGCCTTGCGCCCGCAATCACCGCGATGGGTCGAGGCCTGTGCGGCCGCCGCCGACCCCCGGCCCTGCGCCACCGCCCCGCGCGCTCACCTCCGCCCCGAGCACCCCGATCCCCGCATCAAGGGTCCCCATCAAGGGTCCCCATCAAGGGGAGGCGCGCACGCGGGCCGGCCGGCCGGCCAGGGGCGCGGGGTCCCGGGGCGGGGCGGGGCGCAGGCGGGGCCGCCCCCTCCGACCTACCTACCCGGCGCTGGCAGCCGCCGCGCTCCGGAAGCCGTGCCCGAGGCTGGGCATCATGGGAATGGCACGGCCGAGTTCCGGGGGACGCGCGGCCGCCGGACCCCCGCCCGTCCACCCGCGCCCCGCACCGCGCTTCCCTGCGCTTTGCTTTGCGTTGCGCGCGCTCCCCACTCACTCCCCAGCCCACTCTCTCTCCAGCTGGAGGTGGGACCCCCAATGAGATGGCTTCTGGATACCTCCCGGCAGGTCCAGTGGAGGTCCAGTACCCAGTGGAGGGTACTGCGCCCCATGGAGTGCCTGGCCCACTGCAGAGGGAGGGGCAGAGGGGAGAGACCAGCTGGGCCCATCTGGGTTGTGTTTGGGAAAGGGATGGGGTTTCTGTACTGGAAAGTACCAGGCATATATACCAGTGATTATTTTATTTTATTTTATTTGGTTTTGGGAACACACGCAGTGGCGCTCAAGGGTTTCTACTGGTTCTAGGCTCATAAATTGCTCCTGGCAGTCGCAGGGGACCATATGGGATGCCAGGATTCGAACCAAGTCCTTCTGCATGCAAGACAAACGCCCTACCTCCATGCTATCTCTCCAGCCCCCTATACCAGTGATTCTTTGTTTTTGGTTTTTGGGTCACATCTGGCAGTGCGCAGGGGTCACTCCTGGCTCCATGCTCAGAAATCGCTCCTGGCAGGCACGGAGGACCATATGGGATGCCAGGATTCAAACTACCTTCCTTCTGCATGAAAGGCAAACGCCTTACCTCCATGCTATCTCTCTGCCCCTATACCAGTGATTCTTTTTTTTTTTTTTTGTCCCCCCAGTTTACAATACAGACCAGGCAAAGGACCTGTGTTGAGGTGTATATAGGGTGCATTTACTGTATCTCCTCTTTCTATACAGTCAGTGTAAAGAACACAGCCTGTGGTAAGAATTGGGAGAAGGGGCCCGGGAGATAGCATGGAGGTAAGGCGTTTGCCTTTCATGCAAAAGGTCATCGGTTCGAGTTCCGGTGCCCCATATGGTCCCCCATGCCTACCAGGAGCAATTTCTGAGCATGGAGCCAGGAGTAACCCCTGAGCACTGGCAGGTGTGACACCAGTGATTCTTTTTTTTGGGGGGGCCACACCCAGCAATGCTCATGGGGTTACTCCTAGCTATCTGCTCAGGAATAGTTCCTGGCAGGCACGAGGGACCATAGGGATGCCGGGATTTGAACCAACCACCTTTGGTCCTGGGATGTTTGCTTGCAAGGCAAACGCCACTGTGCTATCTCTCCAGCCCTGGCACCAGTGATTCTTAATCTGGGTCCCCCACGATGTTCCAAGGGGCCACAGTTGGAAATAGAGTGAGAGCCCCCCTTCTTGAACTGGGGACTGTTGGGTAGGACAGGGCTATTGATGGGACAGTGGGGAAAGGAATGAAGCTTCTAGAGGAGGACGGAACCAAACCTCTGCCCTGCACCTGAAACTCAAGGACTAAGTGTCTGGAAACCCTTAAAACAAGCATCCTGAGCTTCAGAGAATGTGCCTAGCAAGCTTTATTTTATTTTATTTTTTTGGCCACAATGGGCAATGCTCACTGGTTACTCTTGGCTCTGCACTCAGGGATCACTCCTGGCAGTGCTCAGGGTACTCTATGGGATGCTGGGGATTGAACACCTGGTCAACCACAGGGAAGGCACATGCCCTTCTTGCTGTACTATCTGTTGTTTTTTATTTGAACAAATACAACTCGGAGGGTTGCTTTTGGTTTTGCACTCAGGAATAACTGTGGTGGGGCTCTGGACCATGGGAGATGTCGGAGAGTGAACCCTGACTGTGTGCAAGGCAAACACTGAAACCACCACAACACTATTTCTCTGTTGTTGGTTTTTTTGTTTGTTTAGTTTTGGGACCACATCTGATGGTGCTCAGGGTTTATTCCTGGTTCTGTGCTCAGGAATCACTCCTAGCAGGTTTGGGGGGGTCATATGGGATGCCAGGAATCGAACCCAGGTTGGCTGTGTGCAATGAAAATGCTCTACCTGCCATGCTATTGCTCTAGTTCCTCTATTGTTTTAGTTTGGGTCATACTTGGAAATGCTCAGAGATTACTACTGGTGGGCTTCGGGGACCATATGGGATGTCATGGATCAAACCCAGGTCTGCTGTGTGCAAGGCATATACGTGTCCCCTCCACTATACTATTACTCTGCCCTCCCTGAACTGTACTATCTCTCTGGCCCCAACAAGTATTTATTTTTTTCATGAGTGAACACGCTCACACCCAGAGATGAGGGGTATGAATTCCAACATAGCCTTGCCCCAGGTTCTCATGCTTTGGCCTGCTCCCCTGGAGTTGTGACTCCTTGGGACCAACCAGTCTCAGCACTTATTTTTTTGTTTTTGTTTTTTTGTTTTTTGGGTCACACCCGGCAGTGCTCAGGGGTTACTCCTGGCTCCATGCTCAGAAATTGCTCCTAGCAGGCACGGGGGACCATATGGGGCTCCGGGATTCGAACCGATGACCTTTTGCATGAAAGGCAAACGCCTTACCTCCATGCTATCTCCCGGGCCCCTCAGCACTTATTTTTATAAGCTTTATTGATTGATTGATTGATTGATTTATTGATTGGTTTTTGGGTCACACCCAGCGATGCTCAGGAGTTCCTCCTTGCTCTACACTCAGAAAATGTTCCTGGCAGGCTCGGAGGACCATGTGAGGATGCTGGGAAATTGAACCCGAGTCCTTCCAGGGTTGGCCACATGCAAGGCAAATGCCCTACAGCTGTGCAATCGCTCCGACTCCAAGCGACCAATAGTTTTAAAGATCAACTACCCAGAGGTGGGAATCCCTAAAGTCCTAGGTACCCCATAAAAATTACCTTCGAGTCATTCTCAGAGTCCTCATTTCTCAGGATATGTTGGACCCCAGCATGTTAGAATAAATTCTCTTAGAGAGACACAGAATAGTTTCACTCATCTATGGGTTTTAAGAAGAATAAAAGACTTTTTTTCGGACTGAAGAGATAGCATCGAGGTAAAGCGTTTACCTTGCATGCAGAAGGACGGTGGCCCTGTCCGGTCAGTATAGGAGCTTGTTGGTGGATGGAATAAAGTCCTGCTTTGCTTTATTCTACTTGTGTAGCCTTGTCCTTTGACTCTGGACCCTAACACCACTTTCAGACGTACACACACATGGTGCAGTGCACACATATACATGTGCAGATACAAGGATATGTGTGCACACACATCACATATATATGCATACATGTGCATACACAGGTCTGTGGACTCCCCAAATTCCTGCCCATAGTGCTTGGTGGGAACAGGAAGTGCTGCCTGTTTATTGAGGCTTCAGCCTAGGGTCAGGTTCTGGAAGTTTCCTCTGCCCAACCTCCTCAGCCAGGAACCTGGTACCAACCCTTTGGTCCTGAGCTGCTGTGCTGCTTGGCTTGTTAATGGGTGGATCCAACCAGGGAAGAGAGTGTCTCTAGTCCCCTTTGGAAGAAGGAATCCCCCTCTCTGCTGGCTGAGGTTTCTAAGGGCAGCAGGGGTGAATGTTTCCCAATTGCTATGTTTAATGATGTATATAATTTAGCAACTCATTCTCAAATTAAGTATGTCTGCAAAAATATCTTTGTTCACAGAAGTCTATGGAAGGGGCCCGGGAGATAGCATGGAGGTAAGGCATTTGCCTTTCATGCAAAGGGTCATCGGTTCGAATCCCGGTGCCCCATATGGTCCCCCGTGCCTGCCAGGAGCAATTTCTGAGCATGGAGCCAAGAGTAACCCCTGAGCACTGCCGGGTGTGACCCAAAAACAAAAACAAAACAAACAAACAAACAAAAAAAGAAGTCTATGGAAAAGGAACTTGGATACTATAAACTCTCATTACAGTCCTCATCATGAGATTGTTTTAGGGGCTGGAGAAATAGCACAGCAGTAAGGCATTTGCCTTGCATGTGGCTGACCTGGGACAGACCCAGTTTGATTCCTGGCAACCCATATGGTTCCCCAAGTTTGCCAGGAGTGATTTCTGGGTGCAGAGCCAGGAGTAACCCCTGAGCATTGCTGGAAGTGGCTCAACCAACCAACCAACCAACCAATCAATAAATAAATTGCTAAAAAAAAATAAGACTGTTTTAGTAAACTTATTTTCAAATTATAAGTATCTGTATAAATGTTCTAATAATTCTGTTTAGACACATCTATGGAAAAGGAACTTGGATGCTCCAGTCTTGCATTGCATTGCTCAGTGTAAGAATGTTTAGGAACGATGGGGCCCGGGAGATAGCATGGAGGTAAGGCGTTTACCTTTCATGCAAAAGGTCATCGGTTCGAATCCCGGTGCCCCATATGGTCCCCCGTGCCTGCCAGGAGCAATTTCTGAGCATGGAGCCAGGAGTAACCCCTGAGCACTGCCGGGTGTGACCCAAAAAAAAAAAACAAACAAAAAAAAAAAAAACAAAAAAACACAAGAATGTTTAGGAACGGGGCCGGAGAGATAGCATGGAGGTACGGCATTTGCTTTGCATGCAGATGGTTGGTGGTTTGAATCCCAATATCCCATCTGGTCCCCTGAGCCGGCCAGGAGTGTTTCTGAGCGGAGAGCCAGTAGTAACCCCTGAGCACTGCCGGGTGTGACCCAAAAACAAAACAAAACAAAACAAAAAACAAACAAAAAAAGAATGTTTAGGAACTTGTTTTCATATTAAGTATATATGCAGGAAGGCTCTAATGTTAATGTACAGAGAAGTCTATGAAAATTTGTGATATGGAGCCGGCGTGGTGGCACTAGAGGTAAGGTGTCTGCCTTGCCAGTGCTAGCCTAGAATGGACCTCGGTTCAATCCCCCCGGCATCCCATAAGGTCCCCCAAGCCAGGAGCAACTTATGAGCGCATAGCCAAAGTAACCCCTGAGCTTTACTGGGTGTGGCCCCCCAGAAAAAACAAACAACAAAAAAAGAAAAATTGTGATATGTATTAAGACAAGGATATGGAAAAAGCTGATTGTTTTGAGAATGACGTATACATAATCTAACCTATGATCTCGGTCTGTCCTAGGCTAGCGCAGGCAAGGCAGGCACCTTACCTCCAGCGCCACAGCCCGGCCTCTGTTTCTACATCTGAGTCTATCCTCACTAGCAGTGATTGCTAGGAATTAGCTGCAACAGTTACTGACTTAAAATTTCAAGGGGGCCAGGCGGTGGCTGCAGGTAAGGTGCCTGCCTTACCGAGCTAGCCTTGGTCGGACCAAGGTTCGATCCCCCGGTTCCCATATGGTCCCCCGTGCCTGCCAGGAGCGACTTCTGAGCGCATAGCCAGGAGTAACCCCTGAGCGTCACTGGGTGTGGCCCAAAAACCAAAAAAAAAAAAAAAAATTCCTCAACGCCTTATTTGATGCTAAAGGTTTCTTTCTTTTCTTTTATTATTTCCTCAACTTTTACTGCCTATGCAAAAGTAACTACCACTTTTGTACGTTTTTTTTTGGGGGGGGGGCGGGTTTGGGTCACACCGGCTGTGCTCAGGGTTACTCCTGGCTCCGTGCTCAGAAGTCGCTCCTGGCAGGCTCAGGGGACCTTATGGGATGCTGGGATTCGAACCACCAACCTTCTGCATGCAAGGCAAATGCTTTACATTCATGCTATCTCTCTGACCCCCCACTTTTATAAGTTTTGATGTGGGGTTCCTGTTTCTTGCAAAGAACAATAGAATGTGAATTATGTAACTCCCCTCAATTTTTTTTTTGAACAGAAAAGGGGCAGGGGTAAGTGGCACATTGGGCTCCAATCTGCCCTTTTCATTTGTTTGGGGCCATTTCCCATGTGCTCTGAGATTCCTCAGTCTGTGCTTGGAAAGGACCACTCGGTGCCAGGAGTAAACCCGGGACTTGGAGCATTCGGCATATGCCATATGACCCCGCATATGGCAAGTTCTCACTTTAGCTCAGCTTCGGATGAAGTGATCAATCGCCACGTATGCCCCCTGGAGGAGAGTTGGTATGGTAGGGCCCCCCAGCATAATCCCAGCCTACAACCTGTCACCAAGAATATAGCAAGAGACAGAGGTGCTCCGTAGCTCTCAGCTTAGATGGCTCCACTGCCCAGAGGGGTGGAGCTGGGGTTGGTGTTCCCCAAGTGCTGGCAGGGCTGCAGATCAGACTTTGGGGACAGTGGTGGGTCCTTGTTGGAAGGCATAGAGCAGGGAGGAATCAAGGCAGAGACCAATGTTGTCCCCAGCAAAGGTCTGGACCTGAGTCCAGGGGCTGGACCGCAGCAGGCAGATCTGACACTGTCCAGCTCTGAAGTCCAGCAATCCTGGGCTGTAGGGACAGGCTTGAACAGAGAGACCCTCTTCAGACTCAGTCTGTGTGGATGAAAAGGACCAAAAGAATGGAGTGGCAGGACAGTGGAGAGGGCAGTTGCCTTGCAGTTGACCCAGGTTTGATCCCCGCCATCCAATCTGGTCCCCCAAAACACTCCCAGGATTCAGCCCTGTGTGCAGAGCCAAGAGTCAGCTCTGAGCAGAGCTTAGTGTGGCACCCCAAAGCAAAAGTAAAACAAAGGGCAAAAGATCCCAAATGGGCAGAATAACCATGTCTGAGGTTATCGGCAGATCAGGGTCTCTCCCTCCAGTGTTCCATCCCTCCTCCCTCCTTATTTCCCTCCCTGCTCCCTCCTCCTTCATTCCTTCCTCTTTCCCTCCCTCCTTTCATCTTCATTCCTTCTTCCTTCTCCCTCTTCCAATCCTTCCTCTCTCCCTCCCTCCTTTCCTTCCCTCATTCCTTTCTACCTCCTTCCTATCCTCCTTCCGTCCTTCCCTCCTTTTAAATTTTATCAATTAAAATTGTTCTTTGATTTTTGGGTCACCCCTGACAGTGCTCAGGGATTAGTCCTAGCTCTGCACTTAGGAAAAACTCCTAGCAGGCTCAGGGGACCATATGGGTGGGATGCCAGGGATCGAACCCAGTCTGACTGCGTGCAAGGAAAATGTCATTCTGCTGTCCTATGACTCTAGTTTGCTGTTTTAAGCCAGTGAAACTCATTCCTCTCCCCTCCTTTGTAGACCACACTTGTATGCATAAATCTGAAGAGCCCCACTGTGATTCTGGCCTTGGGGTTTGTGCAGTGAGTCCAGCTGTCTCTGTCACTCAGGGGAGACATCCCTGAACACCTGAACATCTCTACCAATACAACCCCCTCATCATAAGGCCTCTAAACAACCTTGAAGGGTCTGTCCATGTGAAAGTGGGGATGGGGGTATGGCCTGACCTATTGAAGGATGCAGTTTTTCAGACCCGAGCACAGAAAGGTCAAGTCCATGATGACAGAGTTGGGTTCCTCTGGGTGACTCTAGGACAAAAGGTCAGATGAGTTAGTTTTGGGTCCTACAGTGTTTATGGGCCTGACATAAACTGGCATGACTCACTCATGCCAACTGTGTGCTTACTGTCTATGCCACAAAACCTGCCCCCTATGCAGTCTCAGGATAAAGCCACCAAGGACCTGAGTGATAGTACAGTGGTAGGACATTTGCCTTACACCAGCAGACCCAGAATGGATCTAGATTCGATCCCTAGCATCCCATATACTCCCCCTAAACCTGCCAGGAGTGATTTCTGAGTGCAGAGTCAGGAATAATTTGAGTACTGCCAGGTGTGACCCAAAAACAAACAAACAAACAGGATAAAGCCACCAGTTGATTGGCTGAGATTCACAAAGCAAGACTTCTGGGTGGTCAGAGCAGTGTTGGGGAGCAGACTCAAACCCCATGCACCTGGCCCCAGGGCAGTGCTCCAGCACTTGTGTCCCATGTCCTGCGTCCCAGTCACTCCTACAGGACTCATGCTGGACCCACAGTGCAGGAGGCTCGTGTCTCCATCAGTACATCCCCACTCAGGGTGGACAGGGCAGCTGAGGGACAGCAGCACCCCTAACATTCCCTTGGATCTGATGAGTGGGGACAAAACTGCCCAATGGTCCCCCAAGCCAGGAGCGATTTCTGAGCGCATAGCTAGGAGTAACCCTTGAGTGCCACTGGGTGTGGTCCCAAAAACCAAATATATATCATCAATGTAATGACAGCCTGAGGGAACTTTTCATGAGGGCTCAAACTCTTATCCACAAAAAACTGGCACATGGTTGGAAAATTAGCCATCCCCTGAGGGATAAAAACGCCTATTTGGTTACATATTATTCTGTGAGAAAACAAAATGCAAAACACTTTCTATCATGGGAGGGGTATGTGTGGGGGGATAAGATAAAAGCAGTCTTTTAAATCTATTATTATCAAGGTTCAGTCCTTTAGAATAACAATAGGTGAAGATAAATCAGTCTGCAGTTTGCCCATGGGTATCAGGGATAAATTCACAGCTCTGAGATCTATGGGGATACCCTCTCTCCCAACTGCTCGTTTATACCACTTCAATGATCAGAACCACCCACACCTGCAATGGGTGGGTAGAAGAGTCTGCTTGGAGGGAGAGAGGGAAGGAGAGTTAGAGAAGTGAGAATCAACAGTGAGATTCAGTATCAGCAATTCAGCAGCAGCAGTTGAACAGCAGCAAAGCAGCAGCCACAGTAGCAACAGCAAAGGGAGTTACTCAGCAAGGAAGCCTGGAAAAAGTGCTAAAAGGGAGACAGAGGCCCAGAGAGCCAGAAGGAGTAGAGAAGTAGCTGCTAGGAAAAGGCCTAGCATAGAAGCCATGTGAGGAAATGTATATGTTAGGTTAGGACCCTGAAATAAAGCTGGCTGATTCCTGGAACTTCATCTGACTGCTTTGTGAATCTCTCCACCCTCATCCTGCAACCTTCAGACCTGCCAGGCCATAGGGGCTGCAGGAGCTGAGTCGTGCCCAGAAAGGCCTCACCATCCCCACACCAACATTAGAACTCTTTCATTTATATTAAAACAACAAAGAGCCATTAAAAATCTCAATTTCCAGGATTTTTTTTTTGAATAGTAAATATGGGCGAATTACACTGAGAAAAGGAAGTCTCCATTTGTCCCCAATTTCAACTATTCACCCACTAATTCCTTCAGCAGCTTTGATTTATCAGCATTAAGGGGCCATTGATCTTTCCATATTGATTCACCAGACTTCCAATCTTTTTATTGGTGCTGTATCTTTATTTATTTATTTTTAGTGCTGCAGCTTTAATGGCAGTGGCCCCTAGTAAAAAATTTGAGTTTTTGAATCAGAGGATAATTCAAGTTCTTCTGAAGTTAGTGGGATATGAAATTCTGCTTTCCACTATTTTTGTAGGTCATGACTCCACAAAGATGGTGAAAAAGGGTCCACATGTGGTCTAATTATGGATCCCTGATTTTCTGGGCCCTTGCACACCATAACTTTTGTACTCACTCAGCAGACAGGAGCTTAATTCTCCCACTCCCTCCAAAGAATACAGAATTTCCTGAAGAGGCCAATTTTCTGGCCAGTTATTTTGAGAGATTATGGTAACCTGTGCCCCGGAATCCAGAAGCTCTTTAAAAGTTTGCTCTTGCAATTCAAGTTTCAACATTAGATTTTCATCCCTCATTTTAGCAACTATAGCCATGAGTGAGTTGTGGATAGCACCTGGATCAGTGCTTCCAAAACCTCCAATGCTTTTCTTTTTTTGTTTTTGGGCCACACCTGGTGACGCTCAGGGGTTACTCTTTGTAGGGTTCTGGTGCCAGGACCCCCCACCCCCATGAGGCTGATGCAAGGGTGGGTAAGGATCTCTTCCAGCCCATGGCCTTGAGGCCCAACTTAAGAAACAGAGGGAAGACTGTAAGCCACAGACCACTCACAAAAAGCATTTTCAAAGCAATAAGCTTCATTTATTGAAGGTAGGGGGGGACTAGGCTTTTAAGGGTAAACTTTAAAGGGAAACAGAATGTGGGTAATACAGTTTAGACATTTCAGCAACAAGATGGTATGCAGAGACAACAATCACAAGGTACATGGCATCACTGATTTGAATGGTATGCAAAGAGAGTGGTTACAATGCCCATGGCATCATTAAATCAGAAAGCATGTAAAGATAGCATAGCAGGGGGCCGGGCAATGGTGCTGGAGGTAAGGTGCCTGCCTTGCCTTGTGCTAACCTAGGACGGACCCCGGTTCGATCCCCCGGTTCCCCATATGGTCCCCCGTGCCCCAGGAGCGACTTCTGAGCGAATAGCCAGGAGTAATCCCTGAGGGTCACCGGGTGTGGCCCAAAAA
>PVKC010049204.1:0-10772 GCA_004027635.1 Crocidura indochinensis | reverse complement strand
AGGTAAGTAACCAGCCTTCTACTATAAAGGCCCATAATAAGCCTTTAGGGATCTTATGGAAGCACTCCATAATAATATCTTTCGGGCCCGGGAGATAGCATGGAGGTAAGACGTTTGCCTTTCATGCAAAAGGTCATCGGTTAGAATCCCGGTGCCCCATATGGTCCCCCGTGCCTGCCAGGAGCAATTTCTGAGCATGGAGCCAGGAGTAACCCCTGAGCACTGCTGGGTGTGACCCAAAAACCACAAAAAAAAAATAATAATATATTTCAATGCCTTTATCTTTCTACACTTAAAATAACCTCTCAGCTCTTCTGTCCACAGGCGTTTGTGGAAACAAAGCGCGGACAAACCAAGAATGCATCTCGGGGCTCAATCACACGAGATACCATACCCAGATTGCACTATGAGAATGCCCCGATAAAACTCCTTTAACATACCCTTTATCTCTAGGTTATACCTTCATATAGGACCAGAATCACGAGATCACCCAGATCATCAAAGCAGCGACTGTGACCTACAGACTTATACTACAGGCTCTACTCATCGAACACACTCAAACTAACATTCCCTCGCTCTTTTCACCACTCTTCTCACTACTGTTTTTTTCTTATTTTTCTCTCCTTTTCTGTCCTTTCCTTCTAATTTAGTTTCTCTTTTCTTTCCTGCCCCTTCCATATACTTTCCCCTTCTCCTCCCTTTGAAAACTTGACCATCCCTCCACCCCTCAATCCCACCCAAATTCCCCAACTTATTAAAATTCTTCATTCTCAATCCCCAAACCAATAGGAATCAAGAATGACCTTCTACCCCAGCGATCCAGTGCCCAGCACCCATGCGAAGGGACAACCAGTCAAACCTGCACCTCGCCCCCTTCAAAAAAAGGCAATCAACTCCCCTCCCGACTCATGCTGAGTGATTCTCCTTACCAACCCTTCCTAAATAGATCAAGTATTCTAAATATAAGTAAGAGAATGTTTGCTTCGAAGAAAGCGCTAAGAGGGCTTTCATCTTTAAAAGACTTAAAACATATTCTGCTCAAATGCACAAGGATATTTTCTAAGATAGACCAAATGTTGGGAAACAAAATATGCCATCACAAAGTCAAGAGGATAGAAATTATAACTACTTTCTTCTTAGACCATAATGCACTGAAAAGAGAAATTAGCTACAAACAGAAGCCAAGAAAAAATTCCATTTTGCTGTACTTTTTAAAATAATTTTATTTTATTACCTGTAAACAGTAATATAAAAATTACATATTTGCCTCCAAAAAGGGTAGACAGGAATGAGTGGGGGTTGGGAACAACAGAGAAATTTTACGTCGTTGGATTGGTTGTTGATTTTACATTGTTGGAACAAATATACTATGAACAACTATGTAAATTATGGTCTTTAAATAAACTAATTTTTAAAAATTCACTAATGGATCCTGGGCTTTTGTTTGAAGGAATACTTTTGATCACAATTTTAATATACAGATAGTGATAGGTCCATTTGGATTCCAAATAATCTTCACTAATCCTTTTAAAGTTATAGGAGTACAAGAGCTGATCTATTTCTTATTGGTTTTCTCATTTAGTGACACAAATACTCTCAAAACTGTCTCTGATGAACATTTGAAGTTGTATGGTGTCTGTTGTAATAACCCACTTACATTTCTGACTTGGTTTATAAGGGTTCTCTTTTCTTTGTGAATCTTCCTAGTATCTTAATGATATGTTTATTTTTCAAAGAACTAGCTCTTGGTTTCGTTGATCTTTTAGCTTTTTTATTTCACAAATTTATCCTTCAAATTTTAATGTTTCCTGTCTGCTTTCTGCTCCTTTTCTGGTCCTTTCCTAATTTATCAAGCTGAGCAGTCAGGATATTTATGTGGGACCCATTTTACCTTTCCTATGAGTGCCTGCAGAGGTATAAACACTCAACAAAATAGAATGACTACAACAACTGTGAGGGATCAGAACTTCTGGAACCTATGGAACTATGAAACTTACCAGGATCTCTAATTACAGAGGGCTTATTTTAACAGCTACATGAAAAGAACATTTCCTGACATCATAAAAAGACCTTAGAATGTGACCTTGAACATATACAGAGCCTGTAGTTATTCTCAAAACAGTATGCTTCAAGAGTTGAGAAATCTTGCATCACCTAGGCCAAGGGAATTCCCTTTCTAATTTCCCCAACACTTACTAAGCATATGCAAAAAAACAAAAACAACAACAACAACAAGTACTCACCATAAAAGCCTACCTTCCTTTTTTATCCTCTTGGTGTTGCTGTTTTGTTGCTGTTTTTATTTTAGTTTTTGTGTTTTATGTCATTGCTTGTTTTAGTTTTCTTTTTTTTTTCTTTTAAATTGATGTTCATAGCTTCTAAATGGGCTCCTCCCAATTTTTTCCCTCTAAAATAACCACAAAACTTCAATCATCTTGTTCTGCCTCAAAAAATGAAGGGAAAAAAGTGGATGATATGAGGAGCAAACAATCACATGAACATTGAGTGGAATTTAAAAATG
Organism: Crocidura indochinensis; assembly: GCA_004027635.1. Lineage (NCBI taxonomy): Eukaryota > Metazoa > Chordata > Mammalia > Eulipotyphla > Soricidae > Crocidura > Crocidura indochinensis. The sequence continues at coordinate 8,251 of PVKC010049204.1, read as the reverse complement.
CTCAAATCTAAATAACAAACATAAAGTCAATGACAAAAGAATCAAGATAACCCAATCTACACTGAGCTATACACAGAGGAGACCTGTTACATTAGCAGTTCAGGGGCAAAGAGGGTTGTATGTGATGCATGCTGGGAAGAGTGGTGTAGAGAGGACAACACTGGTGGTGGGAATGACTCTAATTAGCTATCAATATGTACCTTAAATACAATTGTGAAAGACATGCAATTAACATGTGTCACATTAAAAATTATTTTAAAAAGGAGAATTAAATGAAAAGGCTAAACTCACTACAGATAATACAGCTATCCAAAGGGTAATTAAAGACCACTTTGAGAAACCTTATGCCATGTACCATGTAACTTTATGCCATTTCTGAAAGAAATGGATAAATTCTTGTACTTTTACAATCTTCCAAGGTTAAATCAGGACAATCTAGCATACTTAAATAGTCCCATTCTATTGAGGAAATTAAAATGGTCATTAAAATTCTTCTGAAAAACATAGGCCCAGGTCCAGATGGATTCACTAACGAATTTTTTCAAATCTTTCAAGAGGAACTAATACTAATCCTTTTCGGGCTCTTTCATGAAATGGAAGAAATAGAAACACTCCCAGATAGTTTTTATAAAGCTAACATCACCGTGATACCAAATCCAGACAGAGATGCTGCCAAAAAAGAGAAATATGACAACTATCCCTGATACACACAGATGAAAAGATCTTCGATAAAATTCTAACAAATATAATCCAATGCCTCATCAAGAGGGTCAAACACCATGAACAAATAAGTTTTATTCCAGGAATGCAAGAATGGTTTAACATCCATAAATCAATCAACATAAAACACCATATCTACAGAAAGAAAAATAAAAATCATATGATCATATCAATAGATGTAGAGAAAGAATTTGATAAGGTCCGACACTTGTTCTTGACAATAACTCTTATCAAGATGGGAATGAGGAAACTTTTCTCAATATAGTCAAGGCCATATAACACAAGCCAGTGTCAAATATTATTCTCAATAGAGATAAACTAAAAGCCTTTCCTCTAAAATCTGGTACAAGATATGGCAGCCTTCTCTCACCACTCCTATTCAACTTAGTGATGAAGTTCTTGCCAAAGTGAAAAGGCAAGAAAAAGCTAGCAAGGGCATTCAGGTGGGAAAGGAAGAAATCAAGCTCTCACTGTTTGCAGATGACATGATACTATATTTAGAAAACCCTAAAGACTCTACCAAAAAAAAAAGCTTCTAAAACCAATAGATGCATATAGCAAAGTGTCAGGCTACAAAACTAACACCAAAAATCAATGCTCTTCTTGTAAACCAATAGTGACATAGAAGAAATGAACATTAAATAAACTATCTCATTTACATTAGTGCCACACAAACTCAAATAACTTGGAGTCAACTTAACTAAAGAGGTGAAAGACCTATACTACAAAACACTACTTCTAGAAACAAAAAAAATGTCACAAGGAAATGGAGACACATAACCTGTTCATGGATTAGGAGGATTAACACCATTAAAATGGCAATAAACCCCAAAGCATTGATAGATTTAATGCAATTTCTCTAAGAAAATCCATGACATTCTTCAAAGAATGAATCAAACACTACTGGAATTCATTTGGATGTATAAACTCTCACAAATAGTTAAAGCAACTCTTAGGAAAAAGAAGATGGTAGACATCACTTCCCCCATCTTTAATTGTACTACAAAGCCATAGTCATTAAAACAGCATGGTATTGTAATAAAGACATATCCTCAGATAAACAAATAGAGTTGAGTATTCAGAGAGTGTTACCCAGACATACAACCAATTAATCTTTGATAAAGAGGCAAGAAATATAAAATGGTGCAAGAAAAGCCTCTTAAACAAGTAGTGCTGGGACAACTAGTTAGCCACATGTAAAATAAGCGATCTCTATGTAACACTATGCACAAAAGTCAAATCCAACTGTATTAAAGACCTGATATCAGACGTGAAACCATAAGTTGCATAGAAGAACATATAGATAAAACACTCAATGACATTGAGAATAAAGACATCTTCAAGGAAAAAAACAGCACTCGCCAAACAAGTGGAAGCAGAGATAAACAGATGGGACTATATTAAGCTGAGTAGCTTCTACATCTCAAATGAAATAGTGCCAAGGATCCAATGGCCACCCACAGAATGGGAGAAACTATTCACTCAATAACCATCACACAATGGGCTAATATCAAAAATATACAAGATACTGACTGAACAGAAAAGAAAACATCTAGCCCCATCAGAAATGGGAAGAATACAGATAATTTCTCAAAGAAGAAATACAAAAGGCCAAAAGACACATAAAAATATGCTCCACATGGAAATGCAAATCAAAACAATGAGGTACCACCTCATGACATAGAGACTGGCACACATCACAAAGGACAAGAACTATCAATACTGGCAAAGATGTGGAGAGAAAAGAACTCTCATTCACTGCTCTTTGTAATGCCATCTTGTTCAGTCTTTATGGAAAACAATATGTAGACTCCTCAAAAAACTGGAAATTGAGCTTTCATATGATCCAGCAATACCACTCCTAAAGATATATCCTAATATCCAAAAACACAACACAAAAACACCTTCTTTACAACTATATTTTTTGTAGTGTTATTTACAATAGCCAGAATCTGGAAACAACCCAGACATCAACAACAGATAAGCGACTCAAGAAATTGTGGCACAGAAACACAATATAATAATATGCAAAAAATTCAAGGTCATAAATTTTCCTAAAGATGGATGAATATGGAATTTATTATTTGAGTGAAATAAGTCAGAAGGAGAGAGATAGAAACAGAATAGTCTTTCTCATCTTTGGGTTTTAAGAAAACGTTATTGTTAAAATACACAGACAATAGAGATGAGGGCTGGAAGGTCTGGTCTACAATATGTAGCTTGCCATAGTGTTGAGTTCAGTTGGAGGAATTACTAGACTGACAGCTACTATGAATGACAATTGTAGTGAGTGAGAGAAATAGAATGCCTGTCTTGAATGCAGGCAAGGGTTGGGGGAGGAGGGAGATGGAGGACATTGGTGGTGTGAATGTTGCACTGGTGAAGAGGATGTTCCTTTTATTTATTTATATAACTGAAACCCAACTACAAACATGTTTGTAATTATGGATCTTAAATAAAGATATTAAAATAGCAAAACATGAATATATTGATAGAAAGGTTATGGTAAAAGTCCATGAAGTAGAGGAGTTTTCTTAAATTTGGAGATATGTGAATATATATACTTTTTTGGTTTTTTTTGGGGGGGGGTCACACCCAGTGACGCTCAGGGGTTACTACTGGCTATTCACTCAGAAGTCGCTCCTGGCAGGCACGGGGGACCATATGGGGAACCGGGGGATCGAACCGCGGTCCGACCTAGGTTAGCACAAGGCAAGGCAGGCACCTTAACTTTAGCGCCACCGCCCGGCCCCCTTTATGTGAATATATTTAAAAGCCATTGAAGAGATAAAAATCAATGCCTTTTATTATGGTTGTAGCATGGCTTGAGGCTGAATCATGTCAAAGTTTTACGGTAGTTCCTTTAAAAAATAGGGCAGAAGGCAATGCAATGATTATGTATCAAAATAAGGACCATGTGTAGTGATAAGGTCTGAAAACACTCAAATTTTGATTTGCACATGTAGAGTTTCCTAAGTCTTTAAGATATATGAGGATGACATTAGTTGGTTGGAGTAATGACCATGTGTAGTGATAAGGTCTGAAAACACTCAAATTTTGATTTGCACATGTAGAGTTTCATAAGTCTTTAAGATATATGAGGATGACATCAGTTGGTTGGAGTTGTTAACAACAAGAGTAATAAAAGAAAAACTCTAGGAACTTCTTAACATTGGTTAGAGACAGTCTCTCAAGTCTCCATATCAGTGAACTAATAATCCAGAGCTGTTTCTAATTGTTACTCACAGTATTTCTAGGGGTGGTTTACTGTTTAACCTATAATGCCCAGTAGATCAACTTCACCCTCACCCTACAGGGAATCCTCTGTTGAATTTCACTGAGGGAATTCCAAAATTCTTTTGTTGTTTTTATGGCTATATTTGGAAGATAATATAGTAAGTTTCTCCCTGTAGGCTTCCAAAGAAAACACTTTGTACAAGTAGTCACTGCTCTATTTTAACCTTCTACTTTTTTTTCCCTTAAAATGTGTTTAAGCAGAGATGAAAACATAGATCTAGATGTCATACCAGTGATCAGTTTCTTGATGGTGATTTTCACTCTAAAATAGAGAACAGTAAAACAAAACAAAGCAAAAACATGTCCTCTATACTTTTTCTTCATAAAACTAACATCCTTCCTTTAAAAAAACCAACACTTTTTAAAACTCCAGGATTTCAGGTAAGGACACTGTCATTAATCTACTTTATATTAGTTTTATTTATTTACTCTTATTTTATATCTTTATTTAAGCACTATTCTATTTAAACTTTTCCCATTTGATATTGAAATACATATGTACATATTTATGCAAGAATGAAAATTCTGTATGAGTATGACACTCAAGTGTTAGAGCTCATACCTATCATGTGTAAGGCGTGGGTTTGATCATCCATATATCATGATGACCCTTACTTTTATGAAGATTCAGGTATAACTCTGGTAATTCCCAGTACTAACAGCTGTAACCCCCACAGCAATAAAAATAAAATTTTCTATAATCATGTAATATTGTTCTCTCTTGAGGACCAAGATTTCTTGATATCTGTCATAAATATTATATGTTTTACTCTTGGAAAGACATTCCTATAAACAAAGCTTTTTAATAGTAAACTTGGAAGAATATGGAAAAGAGATAAAGTTAAAATATGTTAGCAAACCAAATATTCAAATATTATTTTATTATATAGACCATTTAAGGGGAGTGAGACACTTTCCTTTTATGAGTTGGTCCTTGTTTGATATCCAGCACCATATATGGTCCTCTGATTGCTGTTAGTACAGAGCCAGGAGTGCGCCCTGACTACTACCATGGCCACAAATTCAAGCAAAAAATATAAAAAACAAACCAAAAATATATCTGTATGTGTGTGTATTTGCGTGTGCATATGCAAGTACACTCAGGTATAGACAATCAAATTATGCTGCTCAAATTTTCTCATTTGTGGAATAATGAGAAGATTATCAGTGATAACATTGTTATCATCATCAGTGATAGCATATTTAGGGTCTCCTTAATGATAGTTGGATAAGGTTTTATATATACATACATGCAAATGTTTAAAAAAAAGACCCCTTTCATTTGGAAACTAAATGACTTCCCTCAGTATCCGGAAAGAATTTTCATAAATGTTTTCAATACATTTCTTTAACTTGTGCAGTGTTTTTTTTTTGTGTGTGTGGGTATATACTTTAAAGATAGATTTTTTAATCATATATATTTTTTTGGTTTTCAGGTCATAGTAGTGCTCAAAGTTTATTCCTAGCCCTGTAGTGAGGGGCCACCCATTTGGGTGTTTGAGGAACCATGTGTGGTGCCCAGGATAAAACCTGGATCACCCACATACAATGCAAGAGTCTTAATTCCTTTACTATGTTTCAGACCACAAAACTATTTTTAAAGCTATTTTTTTCTGGGTCTGGAGTGTTAGAACAGTGGTAGGGCTTTTGCCTTGCACCCAGCCAGCCCGTGAAGACCTGGTATCTCATATGTTCTCCCGAGACTGTCAGGAGTGACTTCTGAGTTAAGAGTGAGGAGTAACCCCTGAGTGATGCCAGGTGTGGTCCCAAATAAACCCAAAATAATTTTTAAACTACTTTTCTACTTTTAGTGTAAAAGGGTAATAAAATCTTCCCTTCCCCATATTGTTGAACAATTAAGAAAATTTATGCCTTTAGAATTATTTTTTTCTTTTTTTCTTTTTTCTTTTATTTTATTTTTTAAATTTTTTCCATATATTTTTCTTTATTTAAACATCTTGATTACATATATGGTTGTGATTTGGTTTCAGTCATGTGAATAACACCCCCCTTCACCAGTGCAACATTCCCCACCACCAATGTCCCAAATCTCCCTCCCTCCCAGCCCACCCCCACCTGTACTCCAGAAGGCTTTCCAGTTCCCTCATTCATTTGCATGATTATGGTAGTTCTCTGTGTAGTTATTTCTATAACTGCACTCACCATTCTTTGTGGTGAGCTTCATGGAGTTAGCTGGAAGTTCCAGCCCTCCTCTCATTGTCTCTGAGGATTGTTGAAAAAATAACTTTTATTTTTCTCAAAAACCATAGATGAGTGAGACTATTCTGTGTCTCTCTCCCTCTGACTTATTTCACTCAGCATGATAGATTCCGTGTACATCCGTGTATAGGAAAATTTCATGACTTCATCTCTCCTGACGGCTGCATAATATTCCATTGTGTATATGTACCACAGTTTCCTTCCTCAGCCATTCGTCTGTTGAAGGGCAACTTGGTTGTTTCCAGAGCCTGGCTATTGTGAATAGTGCTGCAATAAATATAGGTGTGAGGAAGGGATTTTTGTATTATATTCTTGTGTTCTTAGGGTATATCCCTAGGAGTGGAATAGGTGGGTCGAATGGGAACTCAATTTCCAGATTTTGGGTTAAGGGCTGACACAATAGCGCAGAGGTAGTGGATTTGTCTTGCATGCAGTTGACCCAGGACAGACCGCAGTTTGATCCCTGGAGTCCCATATGATCCCCCTAGCCAGGAGCAATTTCTGAGCATTACCGCACCGGTGTGGCCCAAAAATAAAAAAAGAAAAAGAAAGTAAAAAAGAATTATTTGGATGTTTAACAGATACAAGTGTGGTAAGTAGAAAAGTTTATCTTGTACTTTAATCAATAAAATGTGAATAAAATTATGCTACTTGTTTTAGAATTTGAGAAATAACTGAACTAACATGTAAAATTTTGGATGGGTTTTTAATACATAATCTAAGAATCTTTGTTTTTCCATCTAAATATCTATTCTTCTGGATTTGTTTTTAAAGAAAATTCATATGTTATAGAAAAAAATCAAAACTCAAAAGATCAAATATTTAATTTGAAATACTGACAGTTAAAAATATTGAGGACTATATTAAAATAATAATTTCACTTAGATATTAAAAAAACTTTCTGCTTTGTATTCTTTATTTTATGTATTTATTTATTTATTTATTTATTTTTGGTTTGGGGGGCCACACCCGATACACTCAAGGGTTACTCCTGGCTATGTACTCAGAAATTTTTCCTGCCTTGGGGGAACATATGGGACTCCAGGAGACCAAATCGAGGTCCATCCTGGATCAGCCACGTGAGAGGCAAATGGCATACATGCTTAACCCCTGCTTTGTATTCTTAACAGTTCATTTACAAAACAGCTTTCAACTCCTCCAAATAGAAAATCACTCTATGGTAGAAGACATATTCTAATGTAAATATACAAAAATATGTGCTACATAATAAAAGTTTTATTATGTTAAGATTTTTATAAAGCATGGCTCCTGATTAATTTATATTTTTTCAATGTTTATATCACTCCCTAATAAATAAGATCTGCATGCCTTTTCTTTTCTCTTCTTCACTTTTAATCAAATTATGACTATTGTATATAGTGAATGCTATTACACATATATACATTAACATATGTATAGGTAAGATAACATATTTTTTATCACAAAACCTTTTGGGGAGGGCTGTTTTTCTCTCTAACTCTTCTTAATTTTCTCCTCTTATATAAATATTTACAATCTGAGTTCATACTGTCTGTCATATAATAGTAATATTCACATGGTTGCATGCAAAAGATATATATTCACATATAAGCAAAAAAGCAAGATACCAATACTTCATTATCTCATGTGATCATCTCAGACATTTCTCAACATATTTTGTTGATTTTATCTTTGTTTACAATTTCTTTGACTAGGGGCTGGAGCGGTGGTGCAGCGGTAGGGTATAGGCCTTTTTTGTGGCTGACCTAGGAAGGACTGCGGTTCAATCCCTCCAGCGTCCCATAAGGTCCCCCAACCTAGGATTGATTTCTGAGTGCACATCCAGGAATAACCACTGAGCATGACTGGGTGTAGCCCCAAAACAAAACAAAACAAAAATTCTTTGACTAGAGTGATCATAGAAATTTTTTGAGATATCGAGATATCATTTATTATAAAAATAAATATAAAATATATAAAATATATTTATTGTAACAATAAATATCATTTATTTTTAGTGACTGCTATAATATAT
>PVKC010049203.1:0-10784 GCA_004027635.1 Crocidura indochinensis | reverse complement strand
GGGTTACTACAGAGTTGGAGAGACTTGGGTTTAGCACTCATGAGATAGGAGCAGTGAGCGACATTTGAGTGAAATTCTCTAAAGTAACTGCTATGTAGATCTGCTGGCATCTCACATACAATGGACAGGAGTAATATCTTATTATTTACTAATTTTATTATAGTTTTGATAATAGGATTGCAGTAGCATTTAAGGTTATGGTATAGATATACAAAGACTCTGCACATCACCACCTCCTGTGTGTTCATGACTCTCTACCCTGTCTATATGTTACCTCTATTTTGACCATCCTTCTTTCAAACATATTTATGCCTTCATTCTTAGTTGATTAACAGTTATAGTCTCCTTTTTTTGCCCAGACCACTTCTTGTCAACATAATTATTCTCCTTGCCCCCACAACCTGGCATTCTCAGACCTGTAATCCATGTCAGCAGTTTATTAACTATTGAGATTGTTCATAAATGCTTCTGTTTCTATGCAAAGAGTGAGATAATACTGTATATATCTTCCGTCTCTGGTTTAATTTTCTTAGAGTGATAGAATTTCAATTCCATAAAAATTGCTGTAATCTAGATTACTGTACCTTTTGTAACTTCATAATATTAAATTGTATGTATATACATATATATATTATTCTTCGGTTGTTGGACATTTCACTTGCTCTATTTCCTGAGTTTTGCACTAAAAGCTATATCAAACTTAATTAAATTCAAAAATTAATGTTGCAATTAATGTTATGTTTGTGAAATAAATACCAAAAAGTGGGATAACTAGGTTAAATGGGAGCTCCATAGTAGTATTTTTTAGAAATCTCTCTATTGTATTCATAGATTGAGCCAAAGAACATTCCTACAAATAGTGGATTAGGGCTCCTTTTTGTCACACACTCTATTATCACTTGTTTTTAAGTTTCTTAATATATGTTATTCTCATGAGTGTGAAGTGATATCTTATTGCCTTTGGATTTGTTCTTATTTAATACTTACTGAAGATGATCCTATTTTCATATATTTATTTGACAGTTTTATACAAGTGTCCATTTCTTTTCCTCAAATTTTGGATGAGGTCCATATTCTTTTGTTAGTCTCTCAATTCCTAACCTTTCAAACTGAACATTATATCTCAATCATCTTGCTTCACAAGCCTTTAAGTTATCATTTGATCTAAACTTTGGCATTCATCAGATTCTACATAGTTGAGTACAGATTTTCTGGAACTTATATTCTTCACAATCATGTAAAACAAATGCCAACTAATACAGTCTAATAATAACCTTTTTTTTTTTTGGTTTTTGGGTCACACTCGATGATGCTCAGGGGTTACTCCTGGCTATTCGCTCAGAAGTCGCTCCTGGCAGGCATGGGGGACCATATGGGGAACCGGGGGATCAAACCGCGATCCGTTCTAGGTTAGCGCAGGCACCTTATCTCCAGTGCCACCGCCTGGCCCCAAATCTTTTTTTTTTTAATAACCTACTGAATTTGTTTATCTGCAGAATCCAAACTACTAATAAAAAAGTAGCACTTTCTATCCCCAAAGCAAGAACTCTTCCCTAGACCTCCCTGCTGCGATTCTCTTACCAATCTGAAGAAGGTCAGGGTGCATGATGAAAAGGTGCTTCGGAACCCTCACACCACAAGAAAATCCCAAAAGTCAATGGGGAAACCTATACTTCCATCATAAGTAAAAGACCTATACTCAATCCCTCTTTACCTGCTTTTCCCCCAAATGTAAGATAGTCTATTACATCATTTTGTTCCTTTAATTGCCTTGTTATTTTATTGTTTTTATATATTTATGTGAGCACATAGAGTTTTATTTCTATTTTTTTATATTTTTGGGAGTGTGACTTGTTCTGTTTTCTTCTCTTCCCACCCCCAAATGCACTGGCAATATAATGTAGCACCATTCCCCACTGCAAAGGCACACTAAAAAAAGGGGAAATCTTATGTATAAAAACGAGCTCTCATCTACTAGGGATAATAACTCATACTTGTTTAAAATACAGGGACATCTCCCACCCTGAAAATATGTCATGTGGACCCAACTTAGACCCTCGGTGATTAGACATCATCCGCCCAGCCTTGAGCCCTGTATCTCAGACATAGAAATGACACAGTTCTTCACAACAGCTACAGGAAACAAATCCCGTCTGGGACATCCTTAATACTGCTGGGATACCATCAAGTGTCAGCTCTAATATGATATCCTGATGAGGAAAATGGGAACAACTTGACCTAAGATCAGGTTACACTACCCCACCAGCTAACAATAAGACAAAATCAGAAGACTTGTCACCCTTTGGTCTGGCCAAAAGCCAAGATTGCAATCTACAGATGACTGGCTGATAGAACCATGACCAGACTGCATGTATCCTGTAACCAATAAAAAAGCCCTGGTCTAGAGTTTGAGCTATGGCCTGCACAACAACCATGATCTCCAGTTCCAAAGGTCTGTCTGAGACAATTGCAATGGAATGGGTCTTCTGGAAATATCCTAGGATCAATGCAAAGACCAGGACCACCAGCCACAGAAGATGGATTAAAATGACACTGAGGGAGCAGAACTTCTAGAACCACAAAGAAAGACTTCATCATAAATTCCACCCCTTGACTTGTGTAGATACCAAGATCTTCGGATACAGAGGTCTGATTTTATCACCCAGGACTGAGCAAAAGTCTTTCAAACAGCACAAAGGCACCAAGGGGAGAGTAAATGAACCTGTACAGAGTCTATAGTTAATCCCATGACAATATACACCAAGGGTGGAGAAAACCTGTATCTCTTAGGCCAAGGGAATTCCTTTTTGAATGACCTCAATATTTACTGTGCCTGTGCAAGAGGGAAAAAAAAAGCACAAAAAAATTTCTCTCCCCTTTTTTTATTTATCTATCTAATTTTTGTTGATTTCTTTGTTTTGTTTTGGTTACTGAAGTTGTTATCTCCATATATATATATGAAATGTATATATATTTGAATATATATACATATATGAAATATATATATATTTCTTCCTTTCTTTTCTTTCTTTATGTGCTCTGTCATGTTTTTATCTCAAGATCATGGCTTTTATATGGTGCTTACCTTTATGGCTGGAGTGCTCCCTGGATATTTATTCTATCTGACACTTCTTTTTGGACTGTTGGAGTGATTCACCTTTTCCCCCTCCGTTTCTCAAACCGACGATGAGAGCCTCTAGAAGGACTCCACCCATTTTCAGCGTATTTGACTTTTACCCCAGTGTATTACTTTTCTCTTTTTCAAACAAAACCATGTAACTTGATCTATCTAGTCCCGACTCCCAATTACAGGAGGAAATAAGGGCGCTTTCAAGACCAAACAGGTGTAAGACCAGTAAGTAGCAAGTTAGGCACAGAGGAGACCACATACTCTTGCAGGCCCAGGGTTGAGGGAGGAAGATATAGGAGGTAGGATGGGAACGGAGGTGTAGGGAGAACAATTTGGTGATGTAATTCCACTTTGGTCAAAATAAAAATTATTATTAAAAAAAAACTTGGTGCAAAAAAAAAAACTTGGTACAATAATTCTACACAGATTGAATCAGCCACAATCCATATGGACCCTAGATTATTGCAAGGAGTGATCCCTGAGACCCCTGAGTGATCCCTGAGTTCAAGGTCAGGAATAAAGCACTACTGATTGTGGTTAAAAAACAAAAATGACATAAAAGAAATGAATCATGAAAAAAAGTATCTCTTTTCTGTCATATGAATCTTTTGTTTACTCATTCTCCTGTCAAAGAAGATGCCCAGATTTGGGCAGATACCAATAAAGCTTAGCTAAAGCATTCATGCATAAATTTTTTTCCTTTGGACATAGGTTTTATAACTCATTTATCTAAATACCTAAGAGTATTTATTGTACAGCATGTTAGACTGCTTGTCTAAGAAGTTGTGAACCTGCTTTCTGAAGTAGCTATATAACCTTATATTTCCTTATATAACAGTTCCTTTCATTGCTTAATTCAATTGCTATTTTCTGTTCATTAGTCAATATTTTTTTTTACTTTTGGGGGGATTTTGGTTGCTTTTTGTCTTTGGGCCACAACTAGTGGATTTTGGGCTTACTCTAGGCTTTATCTATGGTAAGAGATAACACCTTAGGCTACTCATGGGAATGTATCTGGTAAGGTAATCAAATCTTCCATTCTGCACAATCTCACCAGCCACCCATATGTTAAATTTTTAAGAGTTTGTTGAGTATATTCTGGCTACAAATGTTATCAGATATAATATTTAAGACATTTATATATTACATAGAGATTTTTGTCTTTTTATTTTTATAGACAATATTTTACAATAAATTTATATTCAAGATTATGTAAAGGAAAGAAACAGTAGAGCACCTAAGTGGCTTACTTTGCAAGTGGCCTACCTTGACTTGATCCCAACCGTCATTTCTCCAAGAACTTCCAGGAATGATTCCTGAACACAGCCAACTGCCCTCCCCTAAACTTGGGGAGGCGGAGGAAAGATCTGAATAATTTTGAGCATAAAAATATAGCTGCACAATATGGTCCCAAAAGAGCTACTGAAGATAGTTTTGTCCAAAGATGAGAGTTTGGTTCAAGGTACTAATGATTTAAATGCTCAGTTCCTAGCAGTTAGTTTGCCAACTTGCCAATTATCATTCCTAACTTAATAAATAAAGTCTGGTATCATAATAGGAGATGTCATATATCCCATTGGTACTGGAGGAGGCAAAAATAATCTTTACCAAAAAATTTGTAATTGATATCTATTTAGCTGTTACTAATTTTCTGTTACTGATACTTAAAGCATTTGGATATCATAGTAGAAAAAATTATAGTAGTCAAAAATTCATTATTTTAAAATCTCAATGGGAAATAAAACATATCCTTGCAATTTCATTGTAAGCCTTAAATCAACTTTGAGCTTACACAGTTCTCAATAAATACATGAGAGTAACTTAGGCAAATTTAGAACTAATACAAAGACATGGATCTCCAATGAGATGGAAAGCCCTTTTTGTCATCTTTAGTCCATGATTGTCAGAGCCATAACTCATGATCAATACTCAAATAGGAAAGTTTGCTAAACATATAATTGCCCGAGTGAAGCAGTGTCCCTGTAAAATTAGAGCTAAAATTTCTTCCATCACTAAATAAAGGACATCATTCTTCCACTCAATTTTTTTTGTTTCTTTTTGGGCCACATCTGGTGGTGCTCAGGGGTTACTCCTGGCTCTGCACTCAGAAATCGCTTCTGCCAGGCTAGGGGGACCAGATGGGATGCCAGAAATCAACCCCTGGTCCATTTCAAGTTGGCCACGTGCAAGGCAAATACTCTATAGCTGTGCTATCATGCCAGCCCCTTCCTCAATTTTCTGAAGCCTCTTACAAATTTAAATGATGAGAAACAAAATAGACTTGGTTTTCTAAAACTCACGAAGTGATTATTTCTATTCTCTCACTGCCCCATTTAAGGAAACAAAAATATCATTATAAAGGTACTATGAAATTTATGGAGACAGGTAGTTTTACTTATCCCTGATTTCTGCTTTTACCAATAAAATACAACCCCAATTCACACCAGCCACTGATATTATGGTTTTTTGTTTTGTTTTGTTTTGTTTTTGTTTTGGGGCCACACTAGTGACACTCAGGGGTTACTCCTGAATATGCATTCAGAAATTGCTTCTGACTTGGGGGACCATATAGGACATTGGAATCAAATCAAGATCTTTCCTGGGTCAGCCACATGCAAAGCAAAAGTCCTACAACTGCACCATGGCTCTGGCCCCTATGTTTTTAAAATATTTTAATTAAATCATCATGAGATCTGGGAACCAAGATGCTTATGATTGAGTTTCAGTCATACAATGTCCAACCTATCTCTTCACCAATGAGATAATTTCCATCACCATTGTCCCCAATTTCCCTCCTGCCTCCAAAATCCCACATCCTCCTCTCTTTTTCTTCCTCTCTCTGATTCTTTGGTTATAGTACTGTTCTATCACAAATGAACCACTGATATAAAGAAACAAATTTTCTCAACTAAATTGAAATGTCATGAAGAATTTCACCTGCAGCTTAAATTCTGGGAAAGGAGTTACTGAAAGAGAGGATTTCCATTTAGTCATAGCAAAATCAGAATTATATGTGTTGCTTCAGAGCATTCCACCACAACATGCAATTTAATTGCAATGCTACTAAAACAAGCAAAAATATGTCAATTGTCTCAAATAGAAATTGTTGCAAAAACTCCACATTATGAATTCTGTCTAGAGAAAATAGAAAAGTAGTTGATACAAGCATCAAGAATGCCAGCGTGATTTGGAAACCTAAATTCCTCATTAACATGTCCCCAAATGAATCTGCATTCACCAGAACATGATGAGATGCATATAATTTTACAGTCATTCAACTCATGGTTTAAGAATTGTATTTAAGTCTCCTAGAACAAGGATCCGAGTCTAAAGGGAGGAGTTTGGAATCTTGAACAAATTTTTGTCTGCAATCTGGCTGCAGTTCCATTGAGATTTCAATTTCCCTTGCTTATTCTGTGAATACCAGTCACCAACTCCTCATCTTAAATTAGAATGTTAGCAAAAGTGTCCTAAGCAGAGCAAAAGTTTGTGCTCAACAGAAAGAAGGAAATGCAAATAAGTGGAATTCAAAAGCTAATTTTCTGGATTGCTGAGCAGGTCTTCCTCTCCCAGGAGAGGAGCTACCCTCACCACACCTGGATGGCTTTGCATTTCAGATCACTCTTCATGCCAAGATGGAACCAAAACTAAACCTAGACATTCCCAAATTAACAGACACCTGGAACAACATGCTTAATAGTTGAATTTGGGCAATATTTTTTTCTCAAAAGTTGTGCCACTATCTTTTCTTTTCACACAGGGGAATCAGTGCTACCTGTGTTCATAGTCTTGCTGGCAAGTTTAACTTAGTAGTAGGTGGTTGGCTCTACCACTGCCTTTAGTAAATGAGAATTTAATAAAAATGAACAAACTTGAACAATTAGACTTGAATTTTGATCACAGCAGGCATAGAAAATCATAGCAAACAGCTCCTCCAGTGGACTAAGCAGGAATATTGTTCTTGTTGGGTATTTCTATTTTTAACATTTGTACAGTTCAGGGATGGCAGGCAAGGTGTATAAATATTTTCCCTTTTCTTCTCACATTATCTGTATAATTGTGTCCTTAACCAAATAAACGAAGTATTCATTCTAGGAAAATATCAAAATCTATAAGTGAATCAATATATCCTTTATGATAAATCACATTTATTTATTTATTTGTTTTTTATTTACTTTTTGATTTATGGGCCATAGCCGGTGACGTTCAGGGTTTAGTTACTCCTGGCTACCTGCTCAGAAATCTCTCCTGACTTGGGGACTATAAGGAACGCGGAGACTGAACCCAAGTCCATCCTCGATCAGCCATTTTAAGGCAAATGCCCTACCACTGTGCTATTGCTCTGGCCCCCCAAAAACCACATTTAAATTAAACTATTGTGTTTTAAAGGGAAAATAACTCTTGTTTCTTTTGAATACAAACAGGAAAGCTTTACACACAAAGATGTCCCTATTCCATTCAGAAAAGTATATATCAATATTTTCTAGGTGAAACGATATATTTATACATTGTCATAATATGCTATATGATTTTTAAAGGGTATAATGTACATAATCGCAAGAAATAGCTATTTTTAAAAGATAATTTTAAATTTATATTTTATGTAACTTCAAATTTTTCAAGAAACATGACCTAAATGTCCCCATTACAATGTTGCTCAAAAATTTACAACTACTAACTAGGAAGGTTTAATAAAATTTTGTCAAAATAAGAAAAGAAGATCCATCTATTTCTTCAGTGACATAGAGATATATGAACCACATTTATATGACTGTAAAAATCACCAGAATTTCTTCACACCATTCTTTTTTGGGGGGCACATCCAGTGATGCTCAGGGGTTTCTCCTGGCAAGGTGCTCAGAAACAGCTCCTGGCTTGGGGAACTGTATAGGATGGGTGGGATAAAACCACAGTCAGTCCTAGGCTAGTGCATGCAAGCAGACGCCTTACCACTTGCACCACTGCTCTGGCCCCTCCTCACACTATGCTTATAGGATCACAAAATCATCTGTCTATTAATAAGTTAGAAACCCTAAAAGAAACCTACAAAAATATAAGCCTTTTGAGCTCTAATCTGAGACAATCAATATCATCTGTATATTTTAGATGATTTTACTAGAGCTAATGGGAATCTATGCACATTGATAAATATCCCATTAATGGATAGAGACCTGCTTTTCTAAGGAAAGCTAGAAGAATGGCTGGAATGTTTTGGAAATTTTTCCAAACAATAATTTCAAAGCACTGTTTTGAATGACACCAATATTCTCCTAACATGACATTCCATGTTAACAGCGATTAAAATAGATTTACTTCAATCTATGTCCTCCAGCCCTGATGGTAGTTTGCTGCTTGTTCTTTGTTATCCAGTAAAACTTCCGGATACAGCTGTAATTCTCCATATTTCATGCACTGGATCCAGTATTCTATGGGTTTTGCTTATTGCCCTTTTTCTGTCTGATGTTTTTTTTTTTTTTATCAGTTCTACAAGGAGTGCCTGATTATTCTCCCTGATCTAGAGCTTTCAACCTAGTATTATACTTAGAGGGCTATGAGTAAAGGTCAAAATCAATTGAACTACAGTCAGGTGAGTAGCTAAAAAAGACACAACTCCCTGAATATCAGCATCCTGTCCAGAGAAAAAGAGAGAAAAGTTAGTTATAATGATGCTTTTTCCTTTGAGGCATTTGTATCAGATGTAGAAAAACTTTCGTATATTGGGCTATAGAAATTGAATGTGCAATAACTTTCTTTGCAAGTCTTTAGGATATGTGTAAGATAAATTTTGCTAGAAGTTAAAGAAATCAGAGGCCGGCGAGGTGGCGCTAGAGGTAAGGTGTCTGCCTTACAAGCGCTAGCCAAGGAAGAACTGCTCGATCCCCCGGAGTCCCATATGGTACCCCTTAGCCAGGAGTGAGCATCAAACAGGTGTGGCCTGAAAAACCAAAAAAAAAAAAAATAAGTAAAAGAAATTAGTTTGTCAGTTATGAATTCTTCTCTCCACTCTTTTTACCAAATGGATGTGATACTTTCAAGACAGGCTGTATTCTTCTCCATAAAGACTGAGCAACTTTGGTTTCTTTTAAGAGTAAAAATCAGGAGAAATGAATGAGCAAATGAAGTTATATGGCTTCTTAAATCCCAAATGTCTGGTGTGCCATTCATCTTTGGGATTAACACTTGGATAATTCAAGGTTAGGGAGTTGGTACAAGTGATAGAACACATGATGTGGCATTATCTTGGCACTTGGCTTAATCTCTGAAACTACATTACCCTGCTAACCAATGGGGTGTCATTTGAGCGAATGGCCCAAAGCGCGCACCATCAGGCCTGAACACCAAGTCCTTAGGGTGGCCTGCAACACCCAACATAGCCGAAAGTTGTCATCTAGAAAGCAAACAAACAAACAAAAAAATCAAACAGCATGTAAGTAATTGTGATAAAACAGGTTGGTAACCTGCCTTGCATATGACCAAACTCGGTTCATTCTAGGCATCCCATGCATGTGATGATGTCTCACCAGGAGTGATCCCTGAGTCAGGAATAAGTCTTGAGCACTACAGGTGGGACCAAAATAAATTGAACAAAACAAAATTTTTTAAAAGTTCAAGCTATTATACACTTTAAAACATAGTGTTCATTCAAATTGAAAAAAAATTCTATTTCATATAATTCCTTTGGGGGATATGTAATTCATTATTAAAGTTCAATCATCACTAAATTTAATAGTTATAATATAAAATTATTTAACTTTTTTCTCCAAAGAAGAGTAAATCGCTTGAAAAATATTTGTATATTTTATTTGTACATAAAATAAGCATGCTTATTTATTATTGATGCAATTAGAACAATTTATGTATATTTTATAAGGCTCTATGAGCAATTTTATTTATATTTTAAGCTAAAACTTTTATACTTATTATATTTTTTCAATTAATATGACTATAGAATTATTTCTGGCATTCTTTTTTCTAATTAACACACGCCTGGTAATAATTTTGATGATGAGCAGTGCACTGTTTATAGAGCCACCTCCAGAGCATTTTTCCCTAATTAAAGTAATTAAAATGCTGGGGCCCGGGAGATAGCATGGAGGTAAGGCATTTGCCTTTCATGCAAAAGGTCATTGGTTCGAATCCCGGTGCCCCATATGGTCCCCCGTGCCTGCCAGGAGCAATTTCTGAGCATGGAGCCAGAAGTAACCCCTGAGCACTGCCAGGTGTGACCCCCCCCCAAAAAAAAGTAATTAAAATGCTAAACCACTCCCTGATCTTATATTAAAATAAATCAGACATGTAAAACATGCCCTTTATTTTATTTTATTTTTTATTTTTATTTTTTTGTGATTTTTGGGTCACACCCGGCAGTACTCAGTGATTACTCCTGGCTCCATGCTCAGAAATTGCTCCTGGCAGGCACGGGGGGACCATATGGGGCACCGGGATTCGAACCGATGACCTTTTGCATGAAAGGCAAACGCCTTACCTCCATGCTATCTCCAGGGCCCCATGCCCTTTATTTTTAATGCAATGCTACTCGAACTAAAAATTTAAATTGAGAAATAGTTAAAAGCAAAAATTATTAGCTTGTAAAATTCAGTTGCAGAAGTTATATAAAATACTAAAATATATCATCATACTCATTCTCATATTA
>PVKC010049202.1:0-10776 GCA_004027635.1 Crocidura indochinensis | reverse complement strand
AAAAAAAAAAAAAAAAAAAAAAAAAAAAAAAAAAAAAAAAAAAAAGAAAAATTTTGAACAGTTCCATATCTTGCTTTGGGGTTTATGTCACTGTCTACTAAGCTTTCTAGTGCCCATTGAGCATTTTGCTATTGATTCTATTTGTTGAGTTATGTGGCTTCTGTGATCATTTCACATCTAATTTGATATATTTCTACTGAAATATAAGCATTAAAATTATGGGCGTGTCTCGAGGCCACTTAAGCAGCTGCAGATCTGAAAATTTGAGGATGTGTGAAGCTGAGCTGATAAACTCATATGGTAATAGAAACCTAACATATGGTTCAGAAACCTTCGGAAGGGTCCCAGGGTGATCACCTTCGAGGTCAGTATGTCCATGAGGTTTTCCTGCTAGTTGGGCTTCTCTTTTAAGAGTTACATGACTCTATGACACTGGCTGTTTACACAGACATCACAGAGGGCTCTGGATTGCAGGTGCGGTTGCCAGGATTCCAGAGGTGGGTTAGAGGAGAAAACAGTCAGGCCTGGCTCCAAAGGTCCTTGGAAATGTCATCCAGACATTTGAAATTAAATTTAATTTAATTTAAAAATACATGTATTTTTAATTAATTAATTAAATTTTTTTTTTTTGCTTTTTGGGCCACACCCAGTGATGCTCAGGGGTCTGGCTATGCGCTTAGAAAACCCTCCTGGCTTGGAGAGCCACTTGGTGTGGTTGGGGATCAAACCGCAGTCCATCCTAGGTTAGCAAGTGCAAGGCAAATGCCCTACCACTTGTGCCACTACTCCAGTCGCAGAGTACATATATTTTAAATGCTCTGGGCAGTTGTCAAATGCTTGGCTAATTTGTAGCGATTATTTTGATGATTCCACACCCAGTAATGGGCTCAGGAGTCATATGGTGCTGAGGATCAAGATTGAGTCCGTTGAGTCTAAGGAAAGCATTCTGCTCTACCAGCTGTACAATCTCTTCTGCCCTTTTTTTGGGAAAAAAAATTTTTTTTTAAAGTTTTTTTGGTTTTTGAGCAATGCTGGCAGCACTCAGGTTACTCCTGGCTCAGTGCTCAGAAATGGCTCCTGGCTGGATCAGGGGGTCGACCATATGGGGTGCTGGAGATCGAACCCTGGTTGGCCATGTGCAAGGCAAATGCCCTATGGCAGTATTATTGTTCCGGCCCCTTTTCTGCCGTTTTGTAGTGATTTTTACCTTCACTTACTGTAAAAATGCAGAGTAATCTATACTTTCCCAACAAAGAATTCTTATTGTTTTATATTTTCAGTATGATTGGTGAAAATGAATGCTTTATATAATTTTGATTTGATTTTCTCTTAATCTAAGTGCAATTTCATATCTCTGTGCACTAAAATTCATAAAGTTTCTTTCTTTGCAAGTCACTTCCGGATAACAGAAATGTTTTGATCAATGAAATACAATACTAGTATGTATGTAATGCTCTTTTGTGAAGTGCGTTTTGCTAACTTCACTGCTAGCTTACTGGACCTTTGAATTAATTTCATAAAAGACTTTACAATTTGGAGAAGCTTTCTTATAATTTGTACGTCTTCCACTTTATTTATTAATATTACTTTTTTGTCATTAGGTTCAATTTTATTTCATTTTTTTGAACCTGGCAATGTTCAGGGCTTACTCCTGGCTCTGCTCTCGGGGATTATTCCTGACACTGGTTATAGGTCTACATTGTGTGCTGGGAATTGAACCTTGTGTGGGCATGTATCTCTCAGCTTTTGTTTTTAGCAGTGTATTTGTCTAGATGGTACTAGAAATTAAAGGATTGATTTAACATTGGCTAAATACTAGAAAAACAGTTAAATACTAGAAAGTAAAGGATTGATTGAAAACTATTAATTGTTATTAGTTTCACTGTTAACATTAGTGTCCTAGAACATGAGATAACAGTAAAATGAAATTCCTAGAATGTTTTTGACTTGCTATAACTTGCATTGAATTCATGTACAGTACTATGAACTTTTTATGAATCTTGGAAAAACTACTTAAATTCCATGTAGTCAACTTTATCCTCTATAAAAAAAAACTAAAATTAAATACATTAAAATGTAGTTAAAGAGTCAGATTGTTAACACAGTGGTAGGGTGTTTGCCTTGCATACTGCCGACCTGGGTTCTATTCCCGGCATCCCATATAATCCCCCCGACAGGAGCGATTTCTGAGAGCAGAGCCAGGAATAACCCCTGAGTATCGCTGGGTGTGGCCCCAAATAAAACAAACAAAAAAATAAAATAAAGGGTAGTTAAAAGCCTGGAGAGACAGTTTAGACACTGCTTTGCATGAGGTTGATCCAAATTCAATCCCTCAGACTATATATGGTTCCTCAAACACTTCTAGAAGTCATTCCTGAGCAAAAGGAGAGAAGACCTGAACATAGCCAAGTGTAGTTCCCTAAAATGATGAATTTTTTGTAATGTATGCATGTATGCTTATATCATTATGTATTAATATTTTTTTTAGAATAGTTTCTTTTTCCTCTCTAAGACCTGAGGTACCCTTTCCCAAATAATCCACAAAGTAAGGTATTCTGTTACCTTGAATTTATCTGTATCTCCTTGCCAGTTGATCACAGCATCATACCCGTCTCTAAGTTTAATACCTTAGAATGTAGATCAGGGAACGAACTGCATAGTTACCTGGATTCCTGGTGCTTCTCAGACAGTGGGCAAATGAATGAAGCTCTTATTAAAGCCAAATTTGGGTTTCATGAATCTGAGTCCCAAGAAAGGGTTTGGGTACAGAGATTTCAATTTAAATAAGACTTTTTTTTTTTTTTTTTTGGTTTTTGGGTCACACCTGGCAGCGCTCAGGGGTTACTCCTGGCTCTGTGCTCAGAAATCGCTCCTGGCAGGCTCGGGGGACCATATGGGATGCTGGGATTCGAACCACCATCCTTCTGCATCTAAGGCAAATGCCTTACAGCTGTGCTATCTCTCTGGCCCCTCAAATAGGACCTGTAAGAGTTTTTAACATCTTGCTTGACTGCTCCAGAAAGTATCATTGTGCCAGGAAGATAGTATAGCAGATATGGTTCTTGCCTTGCACACGGCCAACCAGAATTCAATCCTCAGCATCCCATCAGATTGCCAGAGCGAGGAATAACCACTGAGCCTGGCCAAGTGTGACCTGAAAATAATTAAACAAAACAAACTAAGAACTTAAAAGGTTTCATTGGAAGGAAATAGAATTCATACTTTGCTTACATAAAGTTTCACAATACAGCTGAGCGCATCATCTTTATACCACTCTCTACGAAGATGAGTAAAAATTTCATTAAAGGAAAATCTTTAAGCCAGAATATTAATAAGGTCTTTGCCGCTTTCAGTTGGTGGGGTGAGCAAAGAAGCTTATGTTGTACCTCAAAATTATTTTGCATAAGGAAAGCGGATAGTGGAGACCTTTATTGCAAAAGAATTTTGCTCCTTTGGGACTTTTCACATTGAAGATACAAAACGTGAAAGCTAAATTCAAGTTGCAGCTTAGGATTCAGAGTATGAGGTTTAAAACCAGTAATACTCCCCATGTAAAATTTCTTTGGAAAGGCTTTTAGATCTGAGTCAGCTAGGGTGAATCCATTTTCTGAGATTTTCTTTCTGGAAGCATTTAATTGGAAGGAAAAACCCAAAATATGCATGCTGATTTGAATGGCATGCCACATTTGGGAGAACCTTGAAATAGCAACAATGGAAGTAAATGAAGCTAAATGAAAGCTGAAATTATTAGGATAAAATCAGAGGGATATAAATTTAATAAGAGGACGGTAAGAGAAATCAGTTTTTCAATACAATATCTGTATTAAGATATACCAAAAAAAAGTCTTAGAATAGGAAATTTCTGTAAGCTAAAAAGATGGCAGAGGCTACTGGAGACTGGATGTCTCTCATTTGAATCTGATTTTCTCTTAGAGGGTTTAGCCTCAAAACTCTTAAGTTGTTGTCCTTCATGCAAGTGTCTCTGACTTCAAACAAATGTAGCCCCCTAACATCAAGATATCCACCCTCAAAAAATCTGGAAAGAGACAGATAAATCAATGTGGTATCAAGTTAGAACTGATCCTCCTCACTAGGAAATTAATAGTAAATCTTAATTCAGAAAATTGACTATAATTCTGCTGGGGGTTTATAACTCCTATTTCCTACTCCCTCCCTCCTCCGTCCCTCTCTCCTCCGTCCCTCTCTCCTCCCTCCCTCCCTCCCTCCCTCCCTCCCTTCCTTCCTTCCTTCCTTCCTTCCTTCCTTCCTTTTCCTCTTGCTCACCACTCCTTTCTCACATACATCACACTAAGAAATTATCTTCTATCTCCCTTCTCTGGGACTAAAAGAGTAGGGAAGTTATATTCCTTCTCAAAATCTGGAGAAAAACATTTAATAAAATATACCAGCATTGATTTATAGTAAATATATATCACAGCAGTTTCAGAAGTATAAACAAGTTAGAAAAAATAATGAAAAGATTTTGTATTAATTATGAGAGTACATTCACTTGGGTAAAATGATTTTCTAAAGTGATCTCAAGGTGAATCTATCTTTATGAATGATTTAATTCTGTACCTCTCTATTCATGTCATTGTCATTCTCATTGTGGTGTGTTGTTTTGCACTGATTGTAATGCCAGGAGTCTATTGGTGTTTTGGTACCAGCATGCCTGGCTTTGTACAGTAGGACTGTAATGGAAGCTGAGCTCAGTATTTCACATGAGTAAAGCTTGAATTCCTCTGTTGAGTCACATCTTTGGTTCCCACTACAAGAAATAGATGTGCAGGAGACAGTACTCAGTTCCTAGCATGGTATGCATTTACCTCAGCACTATTGTAACTTGTTGAAACTATGGAGACCCCATGGGGATGGTCTGCTGGACTTGAGCAGAAATTATCTCACCTGATTAAAAATAGGGAGTCATCTGAAGCACTGCTTAGGAACACTCTAAAAATGAGTAATCCAAACTTTTAATTTTGTGATGGGGGATATACCCAATGATGTTCAATGACTACATCCCTATCAATGCTCAGGTTCTACTCCTGGCTCTGTGCTCAGGAGTCTCTCTTGGCTCGTATGACCATGTGATACTAGGAATTGAATGAGGGTCTGCAGCATAAGCACTGTCTTTCTGGCTTCTAAACTAAACTTTTTAAAGGTCAGAATCTTTGATGACATATTTTCATTTATTAAAGATGTTTGGAATCCTCAGATGTCTCATCCTGAATACCCTGACTCAATAGTAATGGAAAAACCAGAAAGAGCCAAATCTTAGAAAGATTGGGTGCAGAACTTTATTTTTAAGCATCATCCTATTAATCCAGGAATAGTGCTATCCTGCTTTTTATTTCTTTGTTGGTTATCATGCAGGTCTCCCAAATGGTCTGTGTATCTTTAAAAAAATATGTTTTAAGTTTTAGTGAAGAGATTCTTAATTTGATTTTTGTTTACGAACACAATTCAGCCTGAGGAAATAGCTCAGAGAACTGGAGCATATGCTCCCTGTGCTAGGGTTCCTGGTTTAGCTCTTCATCAGGATTCATCATATATGCTGATAAGTGGAAACCCTTACGTACAAGTCTATGAAAAAGTAGTTTATATATGCTAAATCCACTTGTTTCAAAGGATGAATGAATTTTAAAATTCAAAGTCAATGAATTTTAGCACAGTTGCTGCTGTATCATAATTATCACAATCCTCATTTTCTCCCTTGTAATTTTATTATGAAAGCTTTATATGAATGTAGCGAGAACAGTTTCATGAGTTCCAGTGTGCTCTCAAGGTTCACTGCTTCAACGACAATTTGTTTCATTTTACCTCCTCTCCTGCCTTTTAAGTGAGCTATTTGACCAGTTGCCTATATGTTGTTCATTTATCTCTATTTTTCTGTGAACCTAATGTCTGGGGCAATTGTCTTGGGAAATTGTTCTTTTCTCATTCTCAGGAATTGCTCAGGAGTTTGCAGGAATATTTTGAGTGGAGAATAGAGACAGCTAAAATGGCATGGCAGCTGGCGAGGGAAAACAAGCTTTTTCTCTGGGTTCACAAAACCAGGAGGAAGAGCAAGGAGGGCTACCCATGAAGCAGGTAGTGCTCTGTGAATGGCGACTCATTTCCACGGGACATACATTATCCCCAGTTCATCCTTTTATGATGTCTCATGGATATCATGGTGGCATGGTTGATCGTGGGCCAGTCCCGACAAGGTTTCTCCTTGCCTTTTGGACAGCACAGAGCCAGGCCTGTGTCTTGGGATATGGCATTTTCTCCTACAGAGAGAGACTCAATGGAAAACTTACTATAAGAATTGTTGTATGGGCAGTTTACAATCCATTATTCATTTTTTTAGTTTAACTTACTTTTTAAAAAAAATTATAAAATCTTTATTTAAGCACCGTGATTGCAAGCATGATTGTAGCTGGGTTTCAGTCATAAACAGAACACCCCCCCTGCACCAGTGCAACATTTCCACTACCAATGCCCGCCCCCCCCATCCTCCTCCCCAACCCCTGCCTGTATTCAAGACAGGTATTCTACTTCTCTCACTCATAAGATTGTCATGCTAGTTGCTAGTATAGTTATTTCCCTAACTGCACTTACCACTTAGGATCCTTTAAAGAGAAGATAACATTATGGGAATGAAGGTCGAACATAAACCTTCAAAACAGTTTTAATTTCTATATTTGCTAAGTATCAGTTCAATATGATAGAATATATTTTATATTTATTGTATTTGGGGCATAGGGTGGGGCCACTCCTATATACCCACTGTGCTCAGGATTTACTGTTGGCTTTGTTGTGCTTAGGGGTCACTCCTTGATAGGACTCTGGGGACTATATGCAGTGCTAAGGTTTGGATTGAACGTGGGTTAGTGGAGTGCAAAGCTTACTCTACCCACAACCCTACTTTATACTTCTTATACTGCTAATAATAGATTTTTCTAGAAGTAGATTTCAATAGAATATACGAGTAGAAAAGATTAGTTTTCAACGTATGGCCATAGTGCTGATGCATTCTTCTTTCTAAAAGTATACTTGCAAATTTTTTTTGTGCTTTCTTGTTAGCTCTGTGTACAATGATAAACTGCTTCTATTTGATGGCCTCGCTGCTGTGGAGGGAGCTCTTTTATGACTTAAACCCAACTACAAATATGTTTGCCATCATGGTACTTAAATAAAGATATTATTAAAAAAGCAAAAGGGGAGCAGGGGGGTGGTGTGGAGAAGGAGAGGCATAAAAACAGTGGTGGGGGCGGGTCTTCGTCTTTGTTGTTGGTGACATGTAACAACTCCACATCAATACCATAAGCATTAACACTATTGATTGGAACTACGTTAACAAAATTGCAATTTAATATTTTACACTTTAAATAAGTATTTAAAATATGGAGCATCATACAGGTCAGAATTTAGGAGAAACACTCACACTGGAAAAAAGAATACACAATACTTGTGTGCAGCTTTGTAATTGAGAACCTCTCAGTTCACACTCTGAAATCAAAATTGAACATTCTCAAAAATATGAGGGGCCAGAGTACAGCTGGTAGGGTTCTTGCCTTGTGCTGGCTGAACCCAGTTTTATCCCTGGCATCAAATATGGTCTCCCTAGCCCCACCAGGACTGATTTCTGAGCTCACTCTGAGCCAAAAGTAAGCTATGGTCTTAAACTAAAACAAAAAATAAACAAAACAAACAAATAAACCACCCAACAGAATATGGGAGAAGTTATTTCATGTGAAGGGACAAAGACACTCAAGTAAAGTCCAGGTGAGTATAAATAGCTTAAAAAATTTGGACACAGGGGTCAGAATTTTTAGTCATGGATTTAAATTTCATGACCGATTATCTCATTTCTGTGCTTTTAGTCCTCTTGTGAAATAATAGTTCACAGTGTTACACAGATAGAGATTTATTACCAGTGTCCACTGTGCTATCACTTTTGCCCTGAGTTATGCTTCTTCTAAATGTGTGTACCTGTAAATTTAGGTACTTCAGTGCTTGTTCACTTCCTCAGCTACCTCAGGGTTCCTTTCAGTACCACTGAGATGGTGAAATGCAAAGAGCAGAAAGGGAACAATGGTTCAGTTTGAGGAATAATGATTCTGCAACCTTTCACCTATGAGTGTCCCCACCTCAATCCCCAATTCTGAGCACAAAGAGATTCTCCTGAATGTGGAGTCCTCTTCATCTTTAATTAAGCAGGGGTGTGGGTTGTACAACACAGCATTTTTTTTTTCTGAATGCCAATCCCATCCTACTGTGAGCAGTGGAGCTGGACTTCAAGACTTAAGGGTGACCATTAATGGGCATAGAGCTCCTGGCAAAGAGGCCTGGTTTTTATGAGCGACTACAGTAGAATTTTTTGAAGAATGACAAGTGTTTCTTTCATTCAGATGTGACATGGCATTAGAGGGAGGGAGTTTGAGAGTGAGAAAGCTAGAGAGAGAGAGGCAGCTGGAAAACACCATAAACTTTTAAGGCTTTTAGAGACACTGAATTGGGATCTAATGTATCTCTGATAAAGATTTTTGTTTTGGAGGCTGGGGTGAAAGGACAGTGGGTAGGACATTTACCTTGCCCATGGCCAACCCAGGTTCGACCCCAGGTATTCCATAGGATATCTCAAGCTGGCCAGGAGTGACTACTGAGGACAGAGGCAGGGGTAACCTCTGAATACCATTGGTGTGGCCCCAAAACCAAAAACATTTTTTTTTGGTTTTGAATAGCATTATTTTTAATGTATTTAATCCTCTTCTTAGGAAAAAATGACACGTCTGCTTTACTAAAAGGAGATATTCATCACAGCAAAGAATGTTTGGATCCATAGTGTCTCATAAAAGATCACAGTGATTTTTACTGTATTCTTTCTTGTGCCTTCCTTCTTCTCATTCTCAGAGTCTCAAACCTACCTGTTTAAAGCAGTGCCTGAAAATACCTAAGCAGATTGTTAAATATCATTAGTTTGAAGGGCCAGAGTGATCACACAGTGGGTAGGGGTTTGCCTTGCACAAGGCTGAGCTGGATTTGATCCCCAACATTCTATATAGTTCCATGAGCTTATCAGGAGTAATTTTTTGAGCACAGAGCCAGAAGAAATCCCTGAATGCCACTAGGTATGGTCTCAAAACAAAAAACAAACAAAAAAGAATCTTTAATTTGAAATTTCTTTCTTTTTTTGGGGTTTTTGGACCATCAGGGGTTACTTACTCCTGGCTATGCACTCAGAAATTGCTCTGTCTTAGCGGACCATATGGAACTCTGGGGGATCAAACCGAGGTCCATCCTAGGCTAGCGCTTGCACCATGGCTCCAGCTCCAAAAATCTTTTTTTTTAAAAAAAACTTTATTTTATTGATTGATTGATTAGTTTTTGGGCCACACTCAGTGGCACTCAGGGTTCACTCCTGGCTCTGCACTCAGAAATTGCCCCTGGCAGGCTGGGGAATCAATCATATGGGATGCCTGTAGTTGAACCAGGTCCCTCCAGGTGGGCCACATGCAAGGCAAACGCCCTATTGCTGTGCTATCTCTCTGGCCTCCATTCATTTGAAATTTTGAAATTTTTCCACTGGTTCAAAATTAGAGCCCTTTTGTTACATTGCTTTAGACATGTTTCAGCTCTTATGATTTCTCAGGCTATGGACTACATTTTAGGATTTTACCCACATTTTCTTTTAATTCTTGAAGGGGAATTAATCTAGTTTGAACTGAGAACTGAGTTAATTTAAGAGATAGGGCTGTCATTTATTTCCTTATCTAGTGCATGTTAAATAGTTTTCTAATACTTTTAAGGCTCCTAAGTTTCCAATTTTATCTGAGTAACTTCTGCATATTACAGAAGACCTGTGTTATTTTTGGAGAAGATTTTTGGAGGGCTGAGATAGAAGGAGGGAACAAGAGACAATTTATCAGTTCATTTATATATTTAGTGCAAATGCAGAATTTTCCAGTTAAATATTATTATTACCTAGCATTTTATTGTAAGTCAATGAAATATGTTTAGTACTAAGTCAGAAAACAACTTGAGATCAAACCCAGAATGGATCTGGAAGTCATGGAAGGACAGGGTGGAACAGTGGTAGCAAAGTATTTCTTGCTCATGGTTTAACAAGTCTGATTGTGGGGCTGGAGCAATAGCACAGAAGTAGGGCCTTTACCTTGCACAGAGCCAACACCAGATGGAGCTAGGTTCGATTTCCAGCATCCCATGCGTTCCCCTGAGCCTGCCAGGAGTGATTTCTGAGCGCAGAGCCAGGAGTAAATCCTGATGCCACAGGATGTGACCCCATATCCCCCCCCCCCAAATAAAAGTCCTTATTGTGTGAAACAAAGGAGTCTAGCCTTGTTGGAATGCTCAAGACCTGAACTAGGGAGAGTGCTGGTGTCATTAGGTCTGGCTGTTTTTTATTGTGCTGCCCTGTCATGCTAATGATTTAAAAAACATTTTATTGAAACCATTGTTTGTGATTTACAAAGTCCTTCATAGTTGGATTTTCAGACTTACAATGTATCAGGACCAATTCCACCACCAATGCAGAACTCCCTCCACCATGTTATGCCATGTTATGTTCCCAGAGTGTATCCCATACTACCACACTTTGCTCCCGCCTGCCAGTATAATAGGCCCATTTATAGTTTAGATTGTTAGAGTTTTGGTCTCTTAAGTCCATTGTTGTTGACTTTTGCTTGGATAATTAGTTCTGGTTTTTTTTTTTTTTTTTTTTTTTTTTTTTTTTTTTTTTTTTTTTTTTTTTTTTTTTTTTTTTTTTTTTTT
>PVKC010049201.1:0-10675 GCA_004027635.1 Crocidura indochinensis | reverse complement strand
AAAAATAAAATTCAGCTGTTTGTCTCACTTTCTAGCACTAATGTCTCCCCTTAATTATTATTAATTATTAATTTTTGTTATTAATTATTAATAGAATATGCAAGCTTCAAGTTTTCTTGTATCTTTCTTTGGACCTGTATATTTTCTTTAAAAAATCCTCATTCACTTCAACTGTACTTAACTGTACTTTCGACTTTTCATATACTCCTGCCATCCCTTTATATTCATCTATTGTCTCTTTATATATTTTGTGAGTCTTTTGTGATTAACCTATTATTAATCTGTTACGTTATAGGACCCTGACTTAGGTCTCAGGAGATCACTTTATAGACTCATTATCTTCTTAAGAATACACATCCCTTTAAAAAGCCTCAGGGAACTAATTTAATTATATCATGCACAAAAATATATGAATACAATAGTATTCATAGCAGAACACCAACATGAAAAGTTTACGATGAATAATATACATATATTGAATCTTGTAATCTAGAATGGTCCATTTTTGTTTTTGTTTGTTTGTTGGTTGGTTGGTTTTTGGCTATACTGGCAATGCTCAGGGCTTACTGCTGGCTCTGTACTCCAGGATCACTCCTGGCTGCACTCATGGGACCATTTGAGGTACTGGGGATCAAACCAGGTCAGCCTTTAAGGAAATATATACTCCTTTCAAGGAAATATTTACTATTTCTCTGGCTCCCAGAAAGGTTTGCTTTAAAAGATCAAGCCTACACATCAGAACAGTAACGCGATGTTATGCCACAAAGCACTCTTGGTTTCATACTCCTAAGTAAGCTTGGACATATGCCTGAAACTGTTCCAGGTACTTGGCGACACCCGTGGATTTAATAGAAAAACCTCTGCCTACCACAATGGGCAATTTTATCCAAGTCAAAAAGACAGATCTAAGAGAATATTCAAAAGAGAAACACTCCAGGTGCTGCTTGATGAAGATAAGGAAAATGAGAAAGAAAAGCGAGGGCTTAGAGGTGAACCATCAGAGGGCTATATGACTCTTGAAGCCCTTGTGGAAGTGAACTTCATATAAATCTATGAAAATAATTGTATTTGTGAATTGCAATAGTATAATGCAATATTATACAATAATTACAATATTATAAATACCACAGAGTGTTGGGACCAGCCATACAGACAGAAGAAACAGCAGCTATAATTCTGTGCTTGGGAGCAAATAAGAGTACTAGGACGATAATTTATTTGGGTTAGAATTGCTAGTATACTTTGATATCCCAGTTATTCTTTCCAGCGTTCCACTATCTCTGCTTCTGACTATCTCTACTGTGTCTAACTACTTTAGCCTCAGACACAGAAGGAAAAAGGCCTATTTAAAATACTGGTAGGTTCACTCAGCTCACCCAACTCACATTTCCATCTCAAGAAGGGGTTTATAGGAACTTATAGGATCATTGCTCTCCTATCTTGTCAACCTACAGAACCAGAGAGCAGGCTGTCACTGCAAGGTTTACGTCCTCTGGACAAGTGCTGAGTCATGAGGTGACATAAACACAGAGCAGAGAGGTCATCTTCAAGAATGGTGTTGCACCTTCAGAACTTATAGTTTTGGGTTTCTTCGATTGACATGATTGGTATCCCCCTTGGGTTGGATGGAGAAGTAAAATTAAATCACAAAATCCAATTCCGTCATGTGATTCTTCCCACGTGTTGAGCAAGAGCCCACCAACTGCAAAGTTTTTCCACAAATACAAGGATGTTAGCATTTTGGACCCAGCTGACTAAAATCGGAGCAGAATTTGGTGACCACAGGATCACTACAGCAGCTGTTTCTTCTATCAGGGAGGGTTTGGGATCAAAGAAGAAATCAAAGAATTTGAATAGCAGAGTAAGAGGATCTTACTCTTGTTTTCATCGAACAAAATGGATTTTGAATGGGTTTCTGTTAAAAATTAAGTCAGAGGTATAGGCAAAAGAATAATGAATGAATTAAACCTGGTTCTTAGGTGACTGGAAGGAATCTGTACAATCATTGGATTAGAATAATAATTCTATATAATAACAAATAATAAATAATAAAATAATCTAATCATTGGATTAGAATAATTCCAGGCAGCAGAGGGCCTGGAATACGCTTGTATTGTAGATCTATTTTTAAGTTGTTGAATTAAATCAGATTTGCTGGTGGAAGATATATGGTATAAAAAAGTCAACTAAGAGAGGGTATTGGCAAGGTTTTTAGATGGGACAATGGGCAAAACAAATAATAAAAGGGAGGAGTGTTGAAATGATAGAACTATCTGGAGCTCCTATCAAGTTTTCTATACATGGTTCTTAGAGGAATTCATCTTATAATCATCCTTTGATAGGTGTCGCCTTATCAAGGTTATGCCCTTCCCCAAGAAGGTAGCAAAGATCCAATTCAATGAAGATTTTTTTATTGAATAAATGAAGGATCATCACTCTTCCCCAGAAATGGTTCAAGTCTTCATGGAAAATACATTATCTATTTTTATCCACTCATCTTATTCTTCCACCCCTCACAGTACTGTTACTAAAAAGCACTTCTAATAAACCATCTCCACTCAAATATCAATCGATTTTTAGGGAACCCTTTTCTGTGGATTCCCAAATAGAAATTATGTCTATATTCTTGGTGTAATGTTACCAGTGTCTATTTATTTTGTTTAATTTTTGGTTTTTGGGCCACACCCATTGATGCTCAGGGGTTATTCCTGGCTATTTGCTCAGAAATTGCTCCTGGCTTGGGGGACCATATGGGATGCTAGGGGATCGACCCTTGATCCGTCCTAGGCCAGCGCTTGCAAGGCAGACGCCTTACTTCTAATGTGAGTGCTCCGGCCCCACCAGTGTCTATTTTATACATAACCATAAAAATCTTTCCAACAAGATTTTATTAGATCTAGCTCTTTCTTTCTTAACTATTCTTTGCTCTTAATATACACTGAAAAAATATTTATTGTGATTAATAGAGAATTGTGATGCTCTTGAGAAGCAACCAAAAGAAAACGAAAAGATTTTACAATTCTTTTGGGCCAAGACCAGGAATATCTTATTTTTTTTTGTAATTTACTCACACATAAAGCAAAGTCTGATAGTATTACTTTTCTGAAAATTTTCAGTGGCATCAATCAGTTAATGTGATCACCAATAAGTAACTAATTAGTTTTCTTCACAGGCCTCTAATTTTTATTGAAACCTAGAGGCTATTCAAATTTGAAAATGGAAAAAGTTTGACAATAATAGTTTTTCTACATTTATACTTGGGACCATCTCATCTCCAGGTATCCGTTTCAATGAATTTATCTGTGAGCTAAATTAATCAATTTATCGGATGTTTAAAGAAAATAAAAAAGCAACATTTGTTATAACTGTATGCGCTAGGTTCAGAATGGCCCTCAAAGTATCATTCATCCTCAAAGTGTTCAAAAAGGGGAAATATGACATACATGCAGTGACCATGTCTGCATTGGGTCAGCTCCATAGACTCACTCGGGCCATGTACTGAAAGCTGTCAATCAGGGGAGGAAAGAGAGGCCTATCCTCCACTCTGCTGAAGCTATACCTGCTGTACCCATCCCCACAATTGCTGATTTGCCAATCGTACTGGCTTACTATTCTACACCTCTTTGCAGAAAAACCAATCTGACCAAAACTCTAGGTATGTCGGTAGTTGGTCTGACGTCATCAGGACTTTTTGGAAATGAGTTTGGGCATGCTCCTCCCATATTCTTGTACTTCCAGAATTTCTGGCAGCTGAAAATATGCCCAAGGTTCCCAGTGTCCAGTCCATGCCACCACTCTCACCCCAGCCTGCCACCATTAACAGGCTCCTTTTTAAGTTTGGTTGTGAAAGTTTGGGTATCATGACTTCGCTGTTGTTGAGTCTGGCTTGGATGTTATTTCAGTTTTCTAAACACCACCAATGCACCTGAGATTCCTTAGGCTGTGTCCATCATCATTTCATAAAAGTCTTTCTCCTTTACTCAATTTCTTTCCTTCTCACTATACTCTGGAGACAAGTATATTCTCGATAACCTCCACTTAAGTCATTGTATTTCCTCATGCAGTTAAATAAAATACATTAAAAGTATATTACTCTTAAATACTTTTTAAAATATATCATTCTGGCTCTTAGTCTAAACTTATTAATTACAGAGAGAGAGAGAGCTTTGTAATCTTCAATACCTGAGTCCTCAACCCCAAAGACTTTGAAGCTCCTTTGAGTTGTGACTTGTGAATTTTAATGTTATAATATTTTTGGGGGGTTTTGGGCCACACCCAGTGCCGCTCAGGAGTTACTCCTGGTTCTGTGCTCAGAAATTGCTCCTGGCTGGAGGGATCATATGGGGCACTGGGGGATTGAGCCGAGGTTCGTCCTAGCTTAGCCTCCTGTAAGGCAAACACCTTACCGCTGTGCCACCGCTCTGGCCCCTGAATGTTATAAATTTAAACCTCACAAATGATTCCAGTGTTTAGGGCAGGTTGAAAACCAGTCTTTCTCAGAAAAAACATATTTTAGATGAAGAGCAATGGAATAAAAATGATCTTCCACATACACACAGACAATAGCTACTGAAAGAAG
The DNA here is from genome assembly GCA_004027635.1 of Crocidura indochinensis. Classification (NCBI taxonomy): domain Eukaryota; kingdom Metazoa; phylum Chordata; class Mammalia; order Eulipotyphla; family Soricidae; genus Crocidura; species Crocidura indochinensis. The sequence continues at coordinate 6,096 of PVKC010049201.1, read as the reverse complement.
AAAGATCAGGGTGCCGTCCACTCACCCATCTGCCTACTGCCCAGATAGGCCTCCAGTTATGTTGGACTTTCTGAATCAACAAAGATATTTTTGATGTCTATCAAAACCCACTAACACTCATAAAATTAACTAATACCAACCCACCTTCACTCAATAGAATTGATCCCAACCAAATAATTTCTGTTCAAATCCTTCAGCACTCTATATTCTATTGTGAAGGTAAGAAATCAGTTGAGGAAAAGGTGTCAATTCAAAGCCCTAACTACAATATCTTTCAACAAGATTCTGATAATTCCTCCTCTAACCCTGAAGTAGAATGCAAATCTAAAATAAATAACAGCTAGCAGCTACAAACTCAGAATCCCTGGAAGGTTAGTTTTTTAGATATTCTGTTTCTTAAGGAGTTTTCTTGTTGGTTCAATTCTCAAGTCTTTTAATCACCTTCAGTGCTTTCCTCTAGAGAACTCTGCAAGTTCCTCACATTCATTTAACTTGCAGGGTTCCAGACCAGACTTTAATTACACATTTTAAAATTATGGTGGGAGGAGAAGCATAATTACCTCATATTGCTTAGTGCTGTGCTTTCTCCTGAAGACACTACCACTTTATTTCTCTCTGCTAGCTTCCCTTCCAAGTAACTCCAAGCTATGGGGCTATCATGATTTATATTAGTGCATTAAACAACAATAATGATAGTTTTAATTTATAATAGAACTACTCAATGTCAGATACCATGCTAGGGAAGTTTCAAGAGTAATATAATTTAAGAATCAGAGGCATATTACAGTGGGTAAGGCACCTGCTTTGCACACATCTGATGTAGGCTTGATTGCCCATGTACCATATAGTCCCCTAGGAATGATCCTGGGCCAGAGTGGCCCTGAGCAACTTTGGGTTTGGTTCTGAAACTGAAAAGATTTAAGAAGTCATATCATTTAATCTCACCAGCCGATACATGTGAAACTTTTGTGCAAGGTCACAGTATCTGAGTCACAACCAATTATTCTTCCTTCTGACTCAAGAACCCAAAGTAATTTTTAATAAGGTTGTGATTTATTTAAAAATAAGAAAGAAATAAAAGAAGTGAAAAGGATGTCAATAGGAATGCTATACTAGTAGCTCTAGAAAGACTCTCATTAAAAAGAGGAGAGTGATATCCTAGAGCAATAAAATACTTATTTTATTGCATATTTAGATCACATACCATCTTTTCAGTCAGGGATTTGGCACTTTGTTCATAGCAGGAACTTAATAAATGGCCAAAGAATGAAAGGTAAGATTAAATACATATTTATCTGCATATATATTTTTTGTTTGTTTGTTTTTGGGTCACACCCGGTAGCGCTCAGGGGTTACTCCTGGCTCTAGGCTCAGAAAATTACTCCTGGCAGGCACTGGGGATCATATGGGATGCTGGGATTCAAACCACCATTCTTCTGCATGAAAGACAAATGCCTTATCTTCATGCTATCTCTCTGGCCCCACGTATTTATATTTTTAATATAGCATAAAGACGGCTTCATTATTAGGTATTTGGTTTACATAGTCACTTTTATTTTTTTCTGGCACATCTTTAGTAGGGTAAGCTGAACTTTGAAGGTGTAAAACCTTACCCTTATTTCTGATCTGAATTATCAGTGGTAAAATGTTGGTACATATCATTGTCCTGCATTTTTGTGTGAAGCTATCTTTTTCAAATTTCAGTGCTTTCTTCTGTGATCACACTATTGCAAGATGTGCTCTACCTCTTTTTGACAGGATGAAAAGTAATCTGAGCAAGAGATAAGAGAGAAAAGTGAAGCTGTTCTGCCACCAAGTCTCCTGTCCTCTTTTATGTTTTGAAGCAGTGTTTTGTAGTCTTCTTTGTATAGGTCCTTCACCCACCACATTAGTTAAGTTGACTCCAAGATACTTGAATCTGTGTGGCACTAATGCAAATAGAATTTTTAATGTCCATTTCTTCTTTATCATTATTAGTGTATAAGAAGGCCATTGATTTTTGTGTGTAAATTTTGTAGCCTGCCTCTTTGCTATATAAATCTATTGCTTCTAGTTTTTTGGTAGAGCCTTTAGGGTTTTCTAAGTGTAGTATCATGCCATCTGCAAAAAGTGAGAGCTTGACTTCTTCCTTTCCTATATGGATACCCTTGATACCTTTTTCTTGCCTAATTACTATGGCAAAATTGTTTGTTATCTGCCCTTCTTTCTAGGACTGATTATTGTTGAATAATAAAAGTTCTACTTGTATGATAGTAGGCTCTCAGTCCATGAGGCAGTGAGCCCTTTGTCCCAGTGCTGGTCTCTGTACTGTTTGCCTCTCTTTGTCTTAATTCTAGCTGAGTCCCAGCTTCAGGCCCATTTACCTGGAATTGGGCTCCGACAACTCTGAGGCTAGGTTATAAAAATCTGGTTTGCATCCTGTGTACTCCTTAGGAAATTTCCCATGGAAAATGCCAATTGTCATAAGAAAGTAGCCCTCTGAAGAGACCAATGGGACAAAGGGTGGAAGCTGAGTGACAAGTACATTGGGATGCTCAACCGTGGATTCCATCTCTCTACAACTGCATGTCACAGGAGGCTGATCACCGCTAACAGCTTGACTGTCACCTCACACAGGAGACCTTACGATGGAGACACTTAATTCGGACTCATTGAGATTTGTCTTGGAAAGGAACAACCTGGTAAGAATTTTTTGCTTGAATCCTCTGAGCTTGGAAATAATGTGTTAAAAAGCAATAGATGATCCTGCAAAAGCAATAAATGCAAAAGCCGGCTGTGTCTTCTGTCTTATGCCCTTTATGATAAAATTATTAACATATTCTCCTGAGGTATTTACCACATTTAACTGGTGTTAAAGATAGGTGTCATTATTCCTGCTTGTTTGTATGCTGGAAATCACACTGTTGCTGAGTTTGGAATTGTTTTAATTCCCAGAAATGAGTTTTGCACTTAGCAAATGCTAAATAAATATCAGATTAATATATCACTAGATTTTTGCTTACCAAAACCAAGAAGGATCTGCTTCTTTTTGTGAGACAAAAATGATCTGTTTATCATTTCCTGAGTAAATAATGTGACTTCATCACTTGTTTATGATATTGGAAATTGATGAAACACAATTGCAAATTATAATAATTATTTTAACCACCAAAAGGACATGCTTTACATAAAAATAATCATTTGAAAGTATATTGAAAATAAACTATCTTCATCAGAAATATACAAAAATTATAATAAGCAGAAAAGCAATGCTTTCTATTAAAATTTTACTGTGATTTGCCTGCTCCATACTAGGTATTTTTTTTTTTTTTGGTGGGGGGAGGTTTGGGCCACACCTAGTGATACTCAGGGATTACTTCTGGCTCTGCACTCAGAAATTGCTCCTGGCTTGAGGGACCATATGAGATGCTGGGGGATTGAACTTAGGTCTGTCCTTGGTTAGTTGTGTGAAAGGCAAATGCCTTACCACTGCACCACTGCTCTGGCCCCGAATTAGGTTTTTTGCTGTTGTTAGAAACAGGTGGTACTGAACAGAAAGAAGAGTGGTTGAGGTTAGGTTGATGAATGGAAACTTTGGCCTGGGCCACAGAAAATGTGCCATTCTGGTTATTTTTAACACTGATGAAAATCAGACATAGTAGGGCCAGAGAGATATTACAGTGTGTAGGGCATTTGCCTTGCATCCAGATGACCCAGATGTAATCCCCAGCACCCCAAATGGTATCCCATGAGTACCAGGAGTGATCCCTGAGCATGGAACCAGGAGAAAGCCCCAAACACTTCCAGGCATGGAACCAGGAGTAATTCCTGAGCGCTTCTAGATATGGCCCATAAACAAAAATAAATAAATAAATATTCAAAAAAATAAAGAAAAGAAATACAAAGACTTAAACAGGATCAGTTTAAAATAAAATACTTATATCAAAGGACTTCTATTATATGCTCTTTAGCTGCCTTTGCAAAAGGCAGCAATAAGGAAAAAAAAAAAGAAACCACAAAGTCAAGATCATCAAGAGGAAGGTGAAATATGTCATTGTCATAGAATTCTAGCAACAAATTCCTCTCTGTTCCTGTGAAGATAAAACAATGAATAAAACATCACCATAAATGCTAACATATGAATACATTGATCTATCTGGGTATAGTTTTATCTGTTTATCTTATATACAGACACGTGTTGGGATTAAACATCACTTGTTAAAAAAGTTAGAGATGTCATAGAGATGTCAAGGTGAATTTGATTTCTTATATTTCCTTTTTTTATTTGTTTGTTTGTTTTTAGGTCACACCCAGCTGCGCTCAGGGTTACTCCTGGCTCTGTGCTAAGAAGTCACTCTTGGCAGGCTGGGGTGTGGGGGAGACCATATGAGATGCTGGGATTTGAACAGGGTCCATCTTGTATTGGCCGCGTGTAAGGCAAAAAGCCTTACCATTGTGCTCTCTGGCCCCATGATTTCCTATCATTTCCTGGGATTCACTACAGCCCATCACAGTCCAGGACTGTGAGATACATAGACTGGAGGCTAATCCCACGGGTTACTTTGATTTCTTTCCCATCATAACCACAGAAGAAGATAACTTCCAAGTTCTCGCTTTACCACCCGGGACTCTACACAATACAGCTAAGTCCCACCCCTCAGTTGTTCTTTGAACGTATCAGGAAATCCTTTGGCTTGGCCAATGTTTTTTGATAAACTATATATGTACACAGGGGAAAGCAAAGTAAAAGGAAGTTCCAGAGTCCTTTCTTACTTGTAATTCGACAGAGTTGGTTCTTTGGGAGTCAGATACTAAGATTAGAATCAAGCTAATGAGCCAGAAGGTAATTGGTTCTTTGGATTGTTTCAAATATCCGCACAATGCCTAACTTCAGCTGAGTCATGAGGTCTCAGGGGACTGCAGGAGCGGGTGGCATTCATGGCAGGCCAAACTCTTCTTGTGTAAAGGTTGTAAGTAAGAAAGCACAGACTGAACTCAGGAACAGGGACGCTAGTTGCAGCTCTGGCTTACAACCACTGGTTTTCGCATATTATTTTTTAACTAATTTTTATTGTGACCAAAGTGAATTACAAATCTTTCATGGTAACAGCAATGTTTAAGGTACATGGTGACAATAAATCATTCCCAAATAAATCATTCCCACTACCAGTGTTGTCCTACCGCCACCCCTATTCTCAGCACGTATCCCCACCTCTCCCTCTCTTGCCTCCCTTCTCCAGTCCACTAGTGTTAACTGCTCCTCTCTGTGTTTAGCTTATCATAGATTGGGTATCGATTCTATTGACGTTGACTTTGGGAATTCGTTACCTTTTCCTTGACTTATAAGCCCAGTGAGCTGGACTTAGTTTTAGAAGTGACAACTTTAGGGTCTGGAGTGGAAGCACAGTGGTAGAGCATTTGCCTTGCGTGTGGCTGACCCAGGATGGACGCGGGTTCAGTCCCTGGCATCCTATATGGCTCCTGAGCCAGGGGTGATTTCTGAGTGTAGAGCCAGGAGCAACCCCTGAGTACCACCAAGTGTGACCCAGCGTCCCCAATCCAGAAACAAGCAAACAACAAAAAAGAAATTACAACTTCAGAGCAGAAGTGACTTTGGAAATCATGTCCATTCCTGCCATCCCCTTCCTCTCTCTTCCTAAAGCATCAAAGATGGAGTCCCAGTTTCAAAGTTCACCAGGAGCCCTGGGAAAACTCAGTCCACAACCCCTAGCACTTGCTTAGAGGCTGTCTGACTTCCTCAGTGATCAGTAAAAGAATCTGTCAACCCCCAGGTGAATCTCTAGATCTAGATCTTAAAGTATATTATTATTGCTCTGGAGATTTTCAACCCTCCTTGCAGGGTTGAACTGCGATGGAATATTATATTTGGTTAGATATCTATTGGTTTTGGGTCATACCTGGCCATGCTCAAAGATTGCTGTGCTCAGGAATTACTCCAGGAGGGCTCAGGGGACCCTATGGGGTGCCCAGAACCCAACCTAGGTTGGGCTCGTGCAAGGCAAACACTCTACCTACTGGACTATCTCTTCAGTTCAGTGTGTGTGATGCATTATTCTTAGAATAATGTGCCTGTCTCTGTTCTGGAACACATGTTTT
>PVKC010049200.1:0-10776 GCA_004027635.1 Crocidura indochinensis | reverse complement strand
GGATTTGATTGCATGTAGTCTTTAACTCTGGGAGTATCTCTTTGATGATGTCTTTGACAGTTGATTCTTCCTGGAGATCTACCTCGGTTTCTGAGACTCCAATGATTCTTATGTTGTTTCTGTTGAGTTTATCAAAGACTTCTATTTTCATCTGTTCACATTCCTTGAGTACTTTTTCCATTGCCTGATCATTTGTCTAAGGTTCTTTTCCAATTTATTCTGCTGTGTTGAGTTTTTCTGCATCTCATCTTCCAGCACAACGATTCTATTCTCAGCTGCTCTTACCCTGCTTTTGAGGCCATCCACTGAGGTTTTCAGTTGAGCTACCATGTTTTTCAGATCTGCCATTTCAGTTTGGAGTTTTCTGATTTCTGTCTTTGTGTTCTGTTCAGATCAATCTATGATTTCTTTGAGTTTTACAAACATCTTCCATATTTCTATTTTAAATTCCTTATCTGAGAGGTTAATCAGATGATTGTAATTTTTAAGGTCATTCAAGCTATTGTCTTCAGTTCTGTGCATGGTGCTTGCCTGCGAGTTTTCCCCATTGTTACGTTAGTAGCATTGTTTTTCCTGCGTGTTGTGGTGGGGTTTATTGGTTAGAAAGAGTGCGCGGCCCAAACTGCACAGCCATGCTCTTCTGGAGCTCTGGGAGTGCTATTTTCCTGGGCCCTTTCGGCCTACTCCCAAGAGGTTTCGGAGACAGGGCATTGGGAATACACACACAGGGAACACTGACAGTTGGGAATCACTGGGTGGCCCAGCCTGGCGTCACAAACAAGCGACCTTCCTTTCTGAAGAATGCTGGAGATAGCCGGTTTTCATGATCCGACCTGGTTCTTTAGCGCTCTGGCTCTTCTAGAGCTCTGGGAGTGCTATTTTCCTGGGCCTTTTCGGCCCACTCCCAAGAGGTTTCAGAGACAAGGCAGTGGGAAAGCACACCCAGGGAACACTCCGACTTGCTATCTTTCAAGCAGGTCACTGTCCTATAATAAATCATTGCTCCTCAACCTGGGCCTGTAACCTACTGAATAAAAGCCACTTGGGAACAGATTTAAAATGTAGGTTTTGGGGGTCAGAATAGTACAGTGCAGGGGGTAGGGCCATTGCTTCATATGTGGCTAACCTGGTTTTGATTCCCGGAATCCTATATGGTCCCCTCAAGCAGTGCCAGGATTGATTTCTGGGTGCAGAGGTAGCAGTAATCCCTGAACAATGATTGGTGTGACTCAAAAACAAAACAAACACGTACAAATGCAGATACTTGACAAACCCCCATTCCAGAATGATGAAACAAAGTTGAAACAAAATGTGCAATTCTATACTTTTATATTTTTAGGGAAAAATTATATCTAGCTGTGATCAGGTCTTGCTCTTTGGTCTGAGCTCAGAGATCAGTTCTGATACTCCTCTGGGGACTATATACAATGCCAGGGATCAAACCAGAGCTGTCTGCATGAAAGGAATGCACCCTCCCTGCTATACTATCTCGCTGGTCCGATTCTACAATTTTTATGAGAACATATAATGAGTTATATCCCAGGTCTGTATGTGTACTGTATAGGAACTAATAGTCAAGGGCACTTGCCTTGCACACAGCCAAGCCAGTTTTGGATTCCAGGCATCTCATTCCTAAACCCTACCAGAGTGATCTGTGAGCAAAGAGACAGGAGTAAATTCTGAGCACCATTAAGTGTGGCTCCAAAACAAAACAAAACAGAACAAAAATATAGAAATATGTTTAATTCAAATTGAGATGTACTATAATCATAAAATAATATTTAAGTTTATAAAAATAGGGCCACTGACTTAGCTCAGTGATCACATGCATGTCTTACAGGAGGCCTGGGCTTAGTCCCCCACACTGTAATACATAAAAAATATACAGTATTACAGGGCTAGATTGGTGGTGCAGAGCGATAAGACATCTTTCTACCTTGCCGGTGCTAGCCTCGGATGAACCATGGTTCCATCCCCTGGCATCCCATATGGTCTCCCAAGCCAGGAGAGATTTCTGAGTGCATAGTCAGGAGCGTCACTGGGTGTGGCCCCCCCAAAACAGCAAAAACTCAATATTAAAAATGTAGAAAAATTTTATTAATACTTTATATTGATTATAAGTTAAGATCCTATTTGGGATGTAGTGCATAAAATAAAATTCTATTAATTTTGCCCTTTAATGTAAGTAACAATTTTAAGCTATAGGTGTGACTTGCATATAAGTCTATAGCATAGCACTAGTCTAGATGAAGACTAAGAGTTTTATTTTATTCCCCCTTGATATTTCTTAGTTTTTTTTCAATGGCCACTGTACTATTCTTCCTAACCTATAATGATTTATAACTGATCTTTGTTTTTAATTTTAATTTTTATTTGCTTTATTGTTTCCCTTTTTTGTTTTTATGATTCTTGCCAATATAAATAATAATCTTATTATTGGGTGATTTTGTACTCCCCAAATCACCAATTATGTTGAACATCTCTTGATGTAAATTATAAATCATCTTTAATAACTCCTTAGTAAAATACATTTTTAGATACTTTGGGAATAATCTCCTGAGTCAATTATCTTACCATTATATTTTGAGAGTTAATTTAAGTAGTTCTAAATTACTGCTTTTGTTTTGTACATGTTTTCTAGTATTAAGTACTTTTGGGTAAATTATTGATAGTTGAAGATGTTAGGTTCTGTAAGTGACTTTAAATATTGGCTCTATATTACCTTTCTTATTATAGTCATACCATATTTGTAAAAATTTTCAATTGAGGCATATACCTTTTCTACCATCCATTTATCTGACCCTGAATCCCTACATAAAATTTATTTGTAAGATGTGTGTGAAACCACATATCCTATTTTTTCATAGCATCCTGATATACTAAGAATTCTTTGAATAATTAGTAATATGGCCTTAAAGGCTAGAGAAAGTACTAAAATTAAGGTACTTGCCTTGTACACAGCTATCTTCAGTTCAATCCCTGTCCCATCTCTGAGCATAGAGCCAATGATAAACTCTGAGCACAGCTGATTGTGGCTCAAAACCCAAAATAGAAAAAGGAGGAGGACGAGGAGGAAGAAGGATGAGGTAGAGAAAGAAGAGGAGGAAAAAGAAGAAGAAGAAGAAGAAGAAGAAGAAGAAGAAGAAGAAGAAGAAGAAGAAGAAGAAGAAGAAGAAGAAGAAGAAGAAGAAGAAGAAGAAGAAGAAGAAGAAGAAAAGAAGAAGAAAAGAAGAGGAAACAGGAAATAAAAAACAGAAAGAATAAAAAATTCTTTGGCTTTAGTGAGGAGCACTCCTATAACCGAGGGTTATTCCACAGCAACATTATTGTCATTGGGGGCCTTTTAAAGGTCTTTAGCAGCTCTTCTACACTGCATGTCAATAGCACTACACCTCTCTATGACAACCACAGCTATCTCCAGACATTGTTACATGTCCCTGATTTGAAAAAATTGCTGTGGACAATAATAAAATTAGAAGGTCTATTATTATGAGTCTTTACTCTGAAGTAAATTTTCAGTATATTACTGGAAAAAGAGCTCCTTCTTCCTGAATTGGTCACTGGCCTGTCTTTGGGTGATATCAAACTATCACTTTCCCTTTTCTTCTTTATAGCATGACCTGTGTCAGAGAAACTCTTAGCATTATGGAATTTCTTTTTAATCTGACTTACAGAGATAGGATCAATTCAATTTAATCCAACAGATATTCCTGGAATATCTTCTGATGTTTTTTAAAGTAATGATGACAAAAATTTACTAAATTATTTTAACACTGTTCAGGATCTAAACAAATCTAACTTGGACACTGTTTAACATATACAAGCCTAAGAAAATGATTGTATAATCAATAATTAAACCAAAGGTATTATTTTCCAAATACTCTAGTTAAATAGAATAAATTTTCAGTTTTTTAAAGGGTTAAGGCTACATAATAAGCAAAACAATTTTTCTACCTGAGATAAAAGTCTTCTGATGGGTTTGATGCTGCTAAGGGATAGAAGGATGAACAAGGTCATTTCTCTCTGCATCTCTCCCAAATTTACACAGGCACATTTAAGTGTCGGAGATCACCTGGTATATAATTACTGTTGAATCGGTGACATCTGATACAGAATCACTGAAGAATTTATGGAATAATTGAATATGGAACAGTGTTGCTTATGGACTGGGGTCAATCCACAGGACAAGTTGATTTCACGTCAGTCCAAATCACAGTTTGTACTCCTGATCCATTTTCTGTAGTACGACCATATAGTGAAATGGATAGATTGGGCCATATTTGGTTTCCTATAGTATTTTTTGTTCCTCCTTATTCATAAGAACAAAGTAATATAGTTAGCTTCTCTATGTGTTGAATTTCAAAAGTGCATTTAAGAGCACTATTAGGTAGGCCTGCTGTTACTGTTCTCTTTACAATGCCTTTTGAGTCCACCATGTATTATTAGTAACAGCATTCTTCTTTGACCAACCAGCATATCTGAGTGCATGAGCTGGACCAAAAATAGTCAGAAGCATTCTCTGCCTAGAAATATGGCACATGAGACTGGCATAACCCACTACATTTATTTATTCAAAAAGTTCCTGAAGAACTACCACAATTTGGGTGGTATTTTGAGTCCCTTGTCATCTAGTACAAGAGGAAGATGGAGACTCTTCCATGAAAGAACTGCTCAAAACATTTAATAGGGAACCAAAAAGATAGAACAGTAGGTAGGACATTTACCTTGCATGGGGCAGACCTGAATTTGATCTGCATTATCCCATATGGTCCCTTGAGCACACCAAAAGTGATCTGAGTGCAGAGCCAGGAGTCAATCCTGAGCACTACTCAGTATGGCCCCCAAACTCAAAAACAAACAATAACACGAAAGATGAAGAATCCAGAAATTTTTTTTGTTTTGGTTTAGTTTTTGGACCACACATGCTGTTCTTATGGCTTACTGCTGGCTCAGTACCTAGTGGTACTCAAGGATATTGGGGATAAAACGCAGGTTACCTGCATGCAAATCAAATGACTTATCCAGTATACTGTCTCTCTGTCCTTCTAAATGCTTTTCACTCTCTATATCGGACTTTGTGTTGAGATAGGGCATGGCAGACAAGATCATAAATCATTCTCAATTTTTCATTATAAAAACTTCAGATTTGCTGCTAATAAACTGAAATACTAGCAAAGCCTCCTTTGTTTATTGTATAGAGTCGACAATTTAATCAAACTTAATTCTTTTGCGGTACAGTATTTTCATCATATCGGTTTTTTCTTCCATTTGGTTATGTATGTGTGAATATGTGTATTGTTTTTTCTTTATTTGTGTTTTGGATCATACTTCATTTATACTCCTGGCTCTGTACTTAGGAATAACTCCTAGCTCTGTGCTTGGGGGACTACATAGAGTACCAGGTATCAAACCTGGACAAGTCATGCAAAAGGCAAGCACCCTACTTGCTGTATTATTTCTCCAGTCTTCATCATTATTGTCTTTAGAGGAGGCTTAATATGCAGAGTAATAAAAATTTTTCCACATGTGGCTGAAAGGTCTGTGTGATGATACTGAGCCTGAAAAGGCTTTAGTGTGGTTATGGCGTGTGTGCCAGAAGTCTTTCACATCTTCATTTCTGCAGTTCACTTCCTCAAACATCACAGCCGCACTGACCAGCGCTGCCTTCGTATACTCCCATTTTCTTCAGTTCCACCTTCCCAGAACTTGGGCTAACCTAGTCTGGGGAAAAGGTGCAAGGCTATTTCACCTATTTGTGTGTGTGTGTGTGTGTGTGTGTGTATGAGTGTGTGTATGATTTCCTATTACTAGAGACTGTGTGTGTGTGTGTGTGATTTCCTATTACTAGAGACTTTGATCCAAACTATCAATTCTCCCTTAGATTTTCACAGTTTATGGTAAAGAAAAATTGTTTGGATACCAGAGCAATAATACACAGAGGTCCTCAAACTACAGATAACTTGGCCCACCGAGGACATTTATTATGCCCACCGGGTGTTTTTGCCCACACTGCCTGTCACAGGCACAGCAGCCAACTGTCACAGGCAGGCAGTGCATATGTGTGGGATGTGCAAATACATTTGACTCCCCTCCTCCTCTCAGTCTCCTGCAGGGGTCTTCATTCTACAACTCAGGTGTACTATTGTTCATAGTTTATTAAAATAAAAACTATAATCCTGCCTTCCAAACAATAAACTAGTCCCCCATTTAAAAAGTTTGAGGACCCCTGCTATAGTGGATAGGGTCTTGCACACACCTATTCCAGGTTCCATCAATAGCCTCCCATATGGTCCCCCAAACTCTGTCAAATGTGTTTCCTGAGTGCAGAACCAGAAATAACCCCTAAGCATTGCCAAGTGTATGCAAAAAAAACTTTAAAAAGTTGTCTGGTGTTATATTTAATCATTTCTTCTGAAAGACTCTCCTTAGGCTTGTATTTCCTCTTTCCCTGAAATATCTTAGTTCTAGACTCCACCATGTAAGCTCTGCTCATTGTGGGCATTATCCACAGGTATGGGAAAGGGTGAAAGTCCTGTGGGTTCTGTATGGTGAGATGGAATCCTTGCAAGAACACATGGAAAAGAACTTCTCTGGCAAGAGTGATAGTACAGTGGGTAGGGCACTTTCTTATGTATGCACTTGACACAGGCTTGATCCCCACCACTACATATGTTCTGCCAGGAGTAATTTCTGAGTAGAGCCAGGATCAAGCTCACTGAGTCATTTGTATTATTGGTTGTGACCCATACTTCCCCAAATACAATAAAACAACATATTTTTAAAAAAGTAAAATTTCATTAAGAATTCCACTTCTTGGGGCTGGAGAGATAGCACAGTGTTAGGGCATTTGCCTTGCATGCACCCAACCCAGGATGGACCCAGCATCCCACATGGTCCTCCCTGAGTGCCACTGGGTATGGCCCCAAAAATCCTCCCCCAAATTTCACATCTTAAGGTTACAATTTAAACTTTTTTTACATATATATACCATGATAAAATACAGATTTTGTATAGACATAATATTAATCATGCCTTTTGTTGCCTTATTTTCATTAAAAAGAAATCATATGTGTCTTTATATGTTAATGATTATATAATTATATTTACACTATTACATCTTATATCATTCATGTGATCATTTTAATGGCTTCAGAGTATCCTATCTTTGTTGTTGTTGTTGTTTTTGGGCCACACCTGGTGACACTTGGGGGTTACTCCTGGATAAGCGCTCAGAAATCCCTTCTGGCTCGGGGGAGCATATGGGATGCTGGGGATCGAACCCAGGTCCATCCTGGGCCAGCTGCATGCAAGGCAAACACCCTACCACTGGGCTATTGCTCCAGGCCCAGAGTATTTTATCTTTTAAGAAATTTTAATGAGGGGCTGGAGTGATTGTACAGTGGTAGGACGTTTGCCTTTCACGTGGCCAACCCAGGACGGACCCAGGTTCAATTCCCGCATTTCACATGGTCCTCTGAGCCTACCAGGAGAGATTTCTGAGCAAAGAGCCAGGAGTAACCCCTGACTACCACTGGGTCTGGCCCCAAAACCTAACTAACTAGATAAATAAATAAATGTTTTTTTAAAAAAAGAAATCTTAACTAAATCTGTCAATAGGTATTTACCCCTTGCATATTTTAAATTTTTATTTATTTTAACTTAGTTTTAGGTTTGGGGTCACATCCAATGGTGCTTAGGACTTACATCTATCTCTACAATCTAGGCTCCTTCCTGACAGGGAATCAGGAATCATTCCTGAGAGTGGACAGGGAACTATATATGGTGCTAGTGTCAAATCAAAAATAGCCACCAATGGTCATATGCAAAACATTTGTTCTATGGAGAGATAGCACAGCGGCGTTTGTCTTGCAAGCAGCCGATCCAGGACCTAAGGTGGTTGGTTCGAATCCTGGTGTCCCATATGGTCCCCCATGCCTGCCAGGAGCTATTTCTGAGCAGACAGCCAGGAGTGACCCCTGAGCACCGCCAGGCGTGGCCCAAAAACCAAAACCAAAACAAAACAAACATATGTACTAGTCCCTGTGCTATCTCTCTGACCTCTTATTTTTATTTTTATGAAATTTCTTACTTGACTATATAACCTAAAGTGAAGTTTCTAAATTTATTTTTTATTCAAGATAATTCCCAGGTTCAATAAGCTTAATAGTAATGACAATCCAGTAGATACAATGTAAGTACTTCATAAAGCACTGCTTTATTTTTATCTTATGCTCTCCCAAACAGTGTTGATAGTGTCCCTTCTGGTAATACTCAACCAATTTGCACAGCAATTCAGTGCAAGACCCCAAGAATGTGGTACTACTCCCGCTCTGCTGTACACAGATCTCTCAAGGGGTACTTGGGCCACTAGAACCAACACCTGACAGTGCTCAGGCCTGCCAGGGTAACATTTGGCAATCCCAGACATAGAACCAGGGTCCTGAACATGAAAAATACAAACTCCCCTAACCTCAATGCTAACTTCTGGCCACTATAAAACTGCTTAATAAAATCAAACCTCTGTATCCACAGATCTTGGTATGGGAACAGGTCAAAGAATGGAACCTAGTATGGAGTCTTTCTTTATGGTTCTAGAAGTTCTGTTCCATCACTGTTTTTTTTAATAAGTCTTCTGTAGTTGGTGGTCTTGGTTTTTGCACTGATCCTAGAATCAAGCATAGGATAGAGTCTTTCATTATGTTTCCAGAAGATCTGCTCAGTTGCAGTTGTCTCAGTCAGACCTCTGGAATTAGAGATCTTGGTTGTTGTACAGATCCTAGACCAAAGCCTAGACTAGGGTCTTTTTATTGGTCCCAGAATAAATTCTGCCCAGTTATGATTGTCACAGTCAGTCTTCTATAGATAGCTATCTTTGCATTTACACAGATCAAAGGATGGCAAGTCTTCTGTTTTCATCTTATCGGTTAGATGAGGTAAGACAATCTGCTCTTAGACCAAGTTGTTGCCACTTCCTTATTGTCAGGATATCATACCAAAACGGGCGCATGTTGGTGTCAGAGCAGTATTAAGAATTAAGCAGTCCGGGCCCAGGAGATAGCATGGAGGTAAGGCGCTTGCCTTTCATGCAAAAGGTCATCGGTTCGAATCCCGGTGCCCCATATGGTCCCCCGTGCCTGCCAGGAGCAATTTCTGAGTATGGAGCCAGGAGTAACCCCTGTTCACCGCCGGGTGTGACCCAAAAACCAAGAAAAAAAAAAGAATAAAGCAGTCATAGGGGCCCGGGCGGTGACGTTGGAGGTAAGGTGCCTGCCTTGCCTGTGCTAGCCTAGGACTGACCACGGTTCGATCCCCCGGTTCCCCATATGGTCCCCCAAGCCAGGAGTGACTTCTGAGTCCATAGCCAGGAGTAACCCCTGAGCATCACTGGGTGTGGCCCAAAAACCAAAAAAAAAAAAAAAAAAAAAAGAATTAAGTAGTCACAAGGCCGGAGTGATAGCATGGAGGTAAGGTGTTTGCCTCGCATGAAGAAGGACGGTGGTTCAAATCCTGGCACCCCATATGGTTTCCCAAGCCTGCCAGGAGTGATTTCTGAGTGTAGAGCCAGGAGTAACCCCTGAGCATTGCTAGGTGTGACCCAAAAACCAAATAAATAAATAAATACATAAATAAAAAGAATTAAGCAGTCTTAAGAATTAAGACTCCATCCTAGGCTTCATTCTTTGACCTGTGTAGATACCAAGATCTCTAGATACAGAGGTCTGTTTTTATCATTCATGATGGAGCAGAAGGTTTCCATACACCACAAAAGGGCCTAGGGGGAGATTAGATGAACATGTAGGATGTCTAGTTATTCCCATGAAAGTATACTTCAAGGGCGGAGAAACCCTGCATCTCTTAGACCAAGGGAATTCCCTCTCTAATCTCCCCAATATTTACTGTGCCTATTCAGAAAAAAAAGAAGCAACACAAAATAATATTTTGGTTTTGTTATTGTTTTATTTTTCTCATTTTTTGTTTCTTTGTTTTGTTTTTATTTCTGATGGTGTCTTTATTGTAGTAGTGCTTTTTGGATTTTTTGTTTGATTTTCCTTTTTGTATTATTGTTCTATTTCTCTTCCTTTTTCCCTTTCTTCTCTCAAATTGATATTTTGTAGCCTCTAGAAGGATTCTGCCCATTTTTGCTTGTTTTATTTTTGCCTCATTTATTTATTTTCTTTTCTTCAAACAGAACCACATAACTTGAACCATCTTGTTCCACCTCACAAATTGAGGGGAAATAATGGAGGGTACCAAGGCCAAACAGTTGTATGATCACTAAGTAGTAATAAAAAATGATTGGACTTAAACATCAAATCCAAAGCCAACAACAGAGTCAACAAGCTAGACATAGAGGGGACCACTTATACTAGCAGCCCCAGAGAGAGAGTGGGATATGGGGTGCATGCTGGGAACGGGGGTGGAGGGAGCACAACTTTGGTGATGGGAATTCCCCTAATTCAATGTCAATATGTACTAAAATATTCCTGTGAAAGATATGCAACCCACTTTGGTAATAAAAGTAAAAACAACAAAACAAAACAAAAAAACCTGCTTAATAAAAAAAAAAAAAGGAAATGCTGGAGAGATAGCTTGGAGGTAAGGTATTTGCCTTACATGTAGAAAGATGGTGGTTCAAATCCCAGGATCCCATATGGTTCCCTGAGCCTTCCAGGAGCAATTTCTGAGCGTAGATCCAGGAGTAAACCCTGAGCGCTGTCAGATGTGACAGAAAGAAAGAAAGAAAGAAAGAAAGAAAGAAAGAAAGAAAGAAAGAAA
>PVKC010049199.1:0-10704 GCA_004027635.1 Crocidura indochinensis | reverse complement strand
CACACCCGGCAGTGCTCAGGGGTTACTCCTGGCTCCATGCTCAGAAATTGCTCCTGGCAGGCACGGGGGACCATATGGGGCACCGGGATTCGAACCGATGACCTTTTGCATGAAAGGCAAACGCCTTACCTCCAATGCTATCTCCCGGGCCCCTTAAATTTAATTTTATTGAAAAGTTACCAGAAATAAAAAATACTTGAATCTAAAAAAGAAAAATGTGAGTCTTCTCCCTCTGCTCTGAACTCATCAGAATGTTCTACTTTTTTTAGGAGGCAGAAGGGATAGTCCTAGGGGCCCCACAGTCTGAGGTTGCAGTGCTGGGAATTGCCCCGCCCCCATCCCACCCTTACACCTTAGCATGCACCCCAACAGTTGAAATTCCAGGCTTGAAATTCTGGAATTTTCCTCTAATTCCTGATCACAGCCCTTTCCAGGGCATCTGACAGGAGGAAAGAGAGACAAAAGAAAAAGAGGAGTGCATGGCTGAGATGTGGAGGACATACGGTTCTCTGTCCAATCCCCCAGACTGGCTTTGGGCATTGATGAGCCTCACGAATGCTCTGGGCCTTTTCCGTGGTGGCAGGGACAGTGCAGGCTGGACACTCAGTCCTTCCCCTTCTGTCCCCGCAGAGACCTCAGCATGAACAACCTTACGGAGCTGTGGCCCGGCTTGTTCCAGCACCTGCGCTTCCTGGAGGAGCTGTGAGTCTGGGCAGGGTTGGGGCGGTTGCTATCCATCATCCCTCCATGGTCTGGGTCTCCTGGGAAATGGAGAACACAGAGGAAGGACTAGGGAACACACGACTGCTGATGTTGGCAGTCCAACCCACAGAAACCAGCCCTGTGGGTCACACTCTGGGCACTCAGCCTTCATGTTTTCCTACCTGCTGACCAACTCATCTGGGGGGCATCGGGCATCCGGAAAACTCTCTGGGCGAGTCCCACTAACTGTCCTGGCCCCTGGGTCCTTGTCAGTCTCTACCAGTGTCAGGATTTGCAAGTTTCTCTTCTGCCCCTGTCCCTTCCTTTGACCCCTTTCCTCTGGCCTTTCACACCTGAAATTTTCTGACTGCCTTTTCACGACTCTGGCTCCATAACCTTCTGTGGTGGGCTATGGGAAGCCAAGATTCTGCGAAGTGCTGCCAACTCCCTCACTTGCTCAGAACTTGGCCTGAGGACCAAGTGTGCATCAGCATGTAGCTGCTTGGTCTCACCCAGTCAGGACACACTCTGATGGACACGCTCTGTTCTCTTATACTTGCCACACACCTGCCTATCACTTGGCTGAGCAGCAGCTCACTTCCTCTGCAAAGTCCTCCTTGCTTAATACCCCAGGCTCCTCTCAGCCCCCCTGTCCCAGTCCCCTTGGTGCAGCTTCAGAATAAACCATGAGTTGGGGGATGGTGCCCACCAGTCTACTCTGAGCACATTCCTTCCTCCTCCCACCTGTGCTCCCCCCACCTGTCTGGTGAGCCTTGGCTCTCAGGCTCCCCCAAGACTTGCTCAAACTGAATACCCCAAAGTAATTTACAATCACCCCTTTATCCTGGCTTTAATTGACCCTGCACACTGCTCCCCAGTTGCACAGGTCACCCACCCCAGATAATTCTGTCCCCCCCAACCTTGCTAGACTTCTTAGGCCAAGTACTTGGTGAACTTCTGAGCCCAGGGCAAGCCCAGGGGTGCTGAGTGTGGGTGGGGTCTGGCAGTGAGCTACCCACTCTGGGCTTCCAAACTGGGGGATTTACATGCAGTGGGGTGAGGGGCACAACACTAAGCAGCAAGAAGCATATACAGGGTTGTGGGAGTCAGGGCCAGGCAGCAGTCCAGGGAGATCCATCAAAGCAGGGAGCCTGGGAGGCGATAGGACCTCCCTTGACACACCCAGACATTTTAGTCTGGACTCTGGTCTTCCGCCTTCCTACAAAGGCCAGCCCAGCTCTTCTTCCCTTCCCTTTGTTGTTGTGATGACAAGGGTCGAACTGAGATGTAATGTTGGTGGGGACCACACATTTGTGGCACAGGACCACCCATGGCAGTGCCACTGCACCCAACACATGGGTGGTGTCAGAGCTGAGCTTCTGCAGGGATGGCTCATCCTGAACCCTTTAGAACCCCCTCCACAGGACTGTACAGAGGGTGCTGCCTACAGACCCTAGTTTGGAAGCCTCAGAGATGCCTTTTCACAGAGCTTCTTGTTTGTTTCTGGGCCTCTCCCAGTACTGCTT
Organism: Crocidura indochinensis; assembly: GCA_004027635.1. Classification (NCBI taxonomy): domain Eukaryota; kingdom Metazoa; phylum Chordata; class Mammalia; order Eulipotyphla; family Soricidae; genus Crocidura; species Crocidura indochinensis. The sequence goes on along the minus strand of PVKC010049199.1, from coordinate 8,476 downwards.
GGGGCTTATCCCGGGCTCTGTGTTCCAGAATCACTCCGGGTGGTGGTCCTTGGGAGCCCCTATGCTAGCTGTGTCTAAGGCAGTGCCTCACTCAATCTCCTATTGCTCTGGTCCCCCACATTACCTTTTTTTTAATTTGGTTTTTGATTTTTGGGTCACACCCGGCAGCGTTCAGGGGGTACTCCTGGCTTTACTCTCAGAAATCGTTCCTGGCAGGCAGGCTCAGGGGACCATATGGGATGCTGGGATTTGAACCACCGTCACTCTGCATGCAAGGCAAACACCCTACCTTCATGCTATCTCTCCGGCCCTACCTTTTTTTTTTTTTTTTTTTTTTTTTTTTTTTGGTTTTTGGGCCATACCTGGTGATGCTCAGGGATTACTCCTGGCTCTGTGCTCAGAAATTGCTCCTGGCTTGGGGGACCATATGGAACGTCGGGAATTGAAACCTAGGTCCATCCTGGATCAGCTGCAGGCAAGGAAAGCACCCTACTGCTGCGCTATCGCTCTGGCCCCTCCCCTCACATTATTTTTATTAAAATACACATGCGCCGGGTGTGTACGCACACAACCAATGGGTCAGAAAGATAGTACTGTAGAGAGGGGATTTGCCTTTCAATAGACAATTGAACCCATGTTCAATTCTTATCCCATATGTCTCCTGAGCCTGCCAGGAGTGATTCCTGAGTGCAGAGTCAGGAGTAGCCTCTGAACATCGCTGGGTGTGGCCCCAAACAAACAAACAAAACCCGACAAATGTCAAATTAAGATTTTAATTAGGTGAGGCATGTGGCTCAGCAAAACAGAGCATTTGTTTTGCAGGGGAGGTTCTGGATCCCGGGACACCTTCAAAAAACAAAGAGGGAGGGGCAGAAGGAGAGGGAGAGGAAGGGACTAAGTGGGGCAAGGAGGAGAGGAAAGAGGAGGGAGAGCAGAGGGGGGAGGAAGAGAGGGAAAAGAAAAGAGTGCAGGAGGAGAGGCCAAGAGATAGCATGGAGGTAAGGTGTTTGCCTTGCATGCAGAAGGACGGTGGTTCGAATCCCGGCATCCCCGAGTCTGCCAGGAGCGATTTCTGAGTCTAGAGCCAGGAGTAACCCCTGAGCACTGCCAGGTGTGACCCCCTAAAAAAAAGAGTGCAGGAGGAAAAAGAGGGTGTCAGGAGGGAGGGTGAGAAGGGATAAGAGAGTAGGTAGAAAGGGAGAGAGGATAAGCATGAGGTGCTCAGCACCATCTATGGTGTCTGAAGACAGTATGTGGCATACAGTATTTGCATGTGAGACATGCTGGACAGAAGGCAGTTAGGACAGGACCCAGCAAGGCTCCACCCTCAGCTTCTTGCACTTGTATTTTTGTCCAGGAACTCCTTTTAGACCCGTGAGCAGCTCATGACACTTCATGAAGTTTGGCTCCCTTCATTCCAGCACCCCTTTCTCCCAGGTTCCAGCCCTTCTAGATTAGTGGGATTCAATAGAATAGTCTGGGGGTACAGGGGGGGGAGTAGCAAACTCAACATTAGCTGTGGAGCTGACTGTGGGTCACCCAGGAGTGTAGGAAAGGGGTGCAGAAGTGAATCCCACCTGAGTGTGAACTCTGACCCCTGCTCAGACTTAGTTTCCCCTTTGAAAATTTGGGGGTAAGAACAGATGCCTGACATAGTGGTAGTGAGAATTACATGAAACAAGCTATGTGGTCCCGAGCACACATTGGGTCATGTAAGTGGAAGTTACTCTCCTAGCCCCCTGCCCTGGATCTCAAGACAGAGGCACAATGGCTACCCTCTGGTGGGGGACTGCCAGCCTCAGGGCTCCTTTGCTCTGCCTTGCAGGCGGCTTTCTGGGAACCATCTCTCCCACATCCCTGACCAAGCCTTCTCCGGACTCTACAGCCTGAAAATCTTGTGAGTACAATTGTCCCTTGTTTGATTTGGGGTCCTGCCTTAAGAACGGTGGGTAGAGTAAGGCCTCCTAATCTTGCTCTGTCGGGGCCTGGCTAATCCTTTCTTCATCTTTCTGGCTATGTGTATATTTGGGAGTCACACCTGGGTATGCTCCAAGTCTATCCCCTACTCAGTGCTCAGAGGACCTTGTGGTGCCAGGACCAATTCAGACCTCCTGCTCTCTGTAACTCAGTCATTTCCTCCCCTTTTCAGTCATTTTCTCCCCTTTTCCATTATTCCCCCCTTCCTGTCATTTCCTCCTCCATCCCTTTCCTTTATAAGTACTGTTTCCTGTCTTGTCCTTCACTTTTCCAGAACAAACCTTATGATCTACAAACCCAAATTCATTGTTTCTGAGACACATGGCCCCTGCAGATGTCTGTGAGGGGAATGTGGACCTTCATGCAGGCTTTGTGGATTGGGACAGGTTCCCTCTCGTCCTGGGTTCTCCCTAAGACCAGAGTTTCTTGAGGAGGAATCTGGGGGCTTTTCTCATCACTTCCTCTTGGAACCCAACCTTAGCTGCAATGGCAACAACAATGACCCCTTTTCACTGTCTACATAACCCCCAACTTCAGCTTCTGACTCTGCAAAAGCTTTGGAGCCAGAGGAAATGGAAACTCAGAGAGGACCTTGGAATCTCGCCACCTCTCCACTGCCCTAGGACTGATGGTGCATTTCTGAGATGGCAAGGCAGAGACACCATCTCCTTCAGCCCCATCCCTGTTCCTCATGTCCTTCCAGCAGCCTCTACCCATGTTCCTTTGATGAGCAAGTGTGATGGCTGTGGGGAGAGGCTGCTGGGATCTGAAGTAGGGGAAGAGAGATTCCTAGGGTGGCCATGTCATCAGAGGAATAAATGTATTTGGGGAGAAAGTAGGGCTCTTGGGAGTTAGCCCTCCAGTGAGCGCTGGGTACCCTGATTTAACTTACAGGTCTATCATACATTTGAGCAAGTTTTCACTGCACAAGAACATCTGGCTGAGAAGGAGCTGGGTTTTAACCTGGGGGTTACATCTGTCTGTGTAACCAACGTGAGGCCTTAGCCTGCTGTAGAATTTTCCACATTACAGCTGTTCACCTGACAGTCCTCTGTCCATGTTTGAGTACTGTCTCCCCACCTACGAGCCCAAGTGTCCCATCACTGTCCATGCCAGACTTTCTGCTATGGGTCTTGTCTTTAGCTTCTTCCTTTTCTCTGTCTCTCACCTCTCTTGGCCACTTTGTGCCCACCTCAGTCCTCCTCCCTGCCACTTCTCACTGTCTTGGGCTCCTCACAAACCCTCTGCCCAGGGCTGGGAGGAGGGTGCGCCCGCCCAGGCCAGACCAGACACAGCAGCACAGGCGTCCTGCTAGGTGGCGGCATGTCTGTGCCTGGTGGCGGGCAGGCTCAGACCTGCCACAGGATTAGAGAGCGGCTCTGTTTGCTGGGCCTTCAGAAGATGTGAATCTCACGGCCGTGCCTGAGACTTAGGCTTACAGATGAGCCCCTCTTTCTTCTCTGCCTGCATTAGGCAATGAATCAAAGCCCTGGTAAACCGCAGCCTCCCCCCCAACACACACCTCATTCCCCACAGACACCCTGGGCTCAGGAAGACAGCAGGAGAAGATTGGGGTGGGGGGGGGCAGGACCATCACACATCCAGTCCCTGCTCTGACATTGGACCTCAGTGGCTCTGATACACAAGCCCTCAGAGCCTTCATAGTAGCCTTCACGTGTTTTGTTTTTGTTTTTGGAGCTTCTCTTTAGGGAGAATCTGAATGGACCTGTCTGAGGAGGGTACACCCGAGCTCCCATGGTTGTTCCTCTGGCGTCAGTACCTTGTGTGTTGTCAGAAGCTGCTAGAAATGGGGCAGCAGGGCCACACAGGATCCCAAACTGAGGCTTTGACTGAGCTGCCTCTTCCACTTTGAGGTCCCTGAGGAAAGGCAAAAAATAGGCCTCCCCTTCCCTTCTTCAGTGACTGGCAAAACTCTTCATGTTCTTCCCCTGTACCTTCTCTGTCCTTACCCCAGCTCTGTACCAGACCTGGGGTGTGACTCTTGGGGCCCTCTCCCCTGTGGGGAAAGCCCCCATCCAGGCAGCCAGGCAGCCAAGCAGCCAATCCAGGAGGCACCTCACACCTCCCTCGTGCTGAGTGGATCACAATATCATCTGTGTCTGCGCAGTTTAGTGAACACTCAAACTCGCTATTGCTACGCGATGTCCCAGTAGAAAGTATGGCCACTGCTGTCCTCAGCATGTGGGAGTGTCCTGGCCTCTGTAGGTGCCTATGGAAGTACCCATTCAGGTAGAGGACAGTATTCCCATAGCTTGACCGCACTTGAGGGTGTGGAACCAGCCTGAGAAGAGGTGGGGAGTCTCTGTCTGCCTCACACAAAGCTGGGGCAAAGGGCTGGTGTGTGATCTTGTGTGTGTCTGAGTGAATGTATTTGAGTGTGTAAATGCATGAATGAGAATATGAATGTGTATGAATGTGAACGTGTAAGTCAGTATGTGACTGAGTGAATGGGTGTGTGAATAGGTATATGGATGTGTGAATGAGTGAGTATAAGTATTCATATGTCAGGGTGTGTGTGAATGTGTAAATGGGAGCGAGTCAGTGTGTGAGTAAATGTGTGTGTAAATGTGTATATGTATGAAAATGTGAGCGTGAATGTGTGAGAGAATGAGTATGCAAGTGTGAATGAGTATGAATGAATGTTAGCATGCCAATGTGTCAATCTGCATGTGAGTATGAGTCCAAGTATGAATAAGTGTGAATGTGTGTATATGCTTGAGTGTGGGTAGGTCTTTCCTGTCTCTTTCTGTCTCTCGGTGTCTTCCTTCATGGGTTTCTCCATAGCTGCCTTTCCAGAGAGTTGTGTGAGCTTTGGGAACTCTGGGTCAAGTTGGTCAGGACTCATTTAGAGAGGCCCCTTTTGAGCCCTGGATATCCCACATCAGAGCCAGATAGGAGGCCATGAACTGTCAGAAACTGAGTGGGAGATTTCCCCAATATCCTTCTCCTCACTGAGCTCAGAATCCCTTGGTCGGATTGTGATGACTTGGCCCACATCTCTGTCGAGGAGAATCAAATAGAGCAGCTGCTTCTTAGTGGTCCCTGAGTGGTGAGGCTGGAACTGGTTTGTTCTCTGTTCCTAGCTATGCCCAGTCCCAGCTCAGGGCTGCCTTGATGTTGATGAAATGGACTTAAGTTACCTGAGGAAGGAAGATTTGTAAGCTATTTGGGGTGCCAGGCCCAATCTCAACCTCTAACCTACTTTGTGGGGTGGGACTGTCCAGGGCTTCAAGAACCCTGAGAAATCTTCAAGGACATTTCTTGCACTAAGGGTGCCCCCATCCTATCTCAGGAAATAAACCAGACTTGAGGCAGGGGGCAGACTCAGGTCTTCTCCCAGATTTTCAGTCAGGCATTAGTGAGTTGACAGATTTCCAAATTTCTTTCTCTGGGTCCTGGTTTTCTCATCTTTAAAATGAGGCCACTGGATAGATGGGGCCTGAAGATATTATACAGTGTGTAGGGTACTTGTCTTGCATGTGATTTACCTGGGTTAGATCCCTGGCATCCCATATGGTCTCCTGAGACTCACAAGGAGTGATTCCTGAGTGCAGAGCAAGAATGAGCACTGCCCAATACAAATAAAATAAAACAATAAAATAAAATGAGTCCATTAGAATAAATTGCCCAATTATTTTTAGCAGTAGGAATTTTAGAACAAGAATAATTGTGTGTTAGGGTTTTGGTATCCAAAACGAAAGAAAGAGCACATATTTGGTTAAAGTGAAGGGGGACCACAAGGATCCCGTGACACTGCCTAGAACAGGCTTTTGCAAGTAGCTGCTGGGTCACTTTCTGGAATGTTCTGGTTCTAACATTCCTGTCCTCAGTGGGTGCCTCCCTGATTTGTCCCATCCAACAGGGCTGGGCATGAGATACCCAGAAACGTAAGACCTTGGGAGAGAGGCCCTTCTAGGTGTCCCTAAGTTGCAGTGTGGCAGGACACCAGCAGCTCAGCTAACTTTCCAGGGGATTCAAATCCAGGGGCATCCAGGGCCGAGGCCAAGAACCACTGGGCCAGAGAGCCTCCCTTGGCAGGCAGAAGCAAGCTCACAGAGCAGCAAAGATGTACCTCCAAAGAACTGGTTTAGTACAGCACCTACTCCTTCTGATGTCTCTTTGTTTTGCCTCTGACTTTAGGCATTTCTTCTCTGAGCCCCATCTCTCTCTCTCTCTCTCTCTCTCTCTCTCTCTCTCTCTCTCTCTCTCTCTCTCTCTCTCAGTTTTTGGGCCACACCCTTCGGTGCTCAGGGGTTACTCCTGGCTCTCTGCTCAGCAATCACTCCTGGCAGGCATGGGGGATCATATGGGATGTTGGGACTCAAACCATCTTTGGTCCTAGGTCAAGCTGTTTGCAAGGCAATTGCCCACTGTGTTATCTCTCTAGCACCTGAGCCCCATGTCTTTAGCTCTCCACAAACAGCAGTTCCCTTCTTCAGAGCCTCCCCATCCTGCCCCAATTGTGTTCTTGGGACAGAGGGGAGGGAGATTGGGAAATCAAACAAGAGCCAGCATGGCCAGAAAGGGGCCAGGGACTTCAGCCTGATGGGTTCAGAGTGTGTCAGGAAGATCTTCCCAATGACCACAGTGGCATGGGACAGTTGGTCTGAGGGACCAGGAAGTCCCAGCACTGGAGACACATGAAGGCTATGTTGGAAACGAAGCATTATGTGCAATTTCTAGAGCTGGGGCAGATGGAGAAACAGGAAATCGGGTTAGTGAGGGATGTAGATGCACTGAAATGTCCCTGGAGGTAGGGGTGCTGCTTCAGGGTGACTTGCTGCAGCCTCTGGGGCTTCTAGGGGAGAGGATTCCCATTGAAGCAGCATGTGTCCCTCCTTTGTAACCCCTTGATGCTTTTTGATGCCTCTGGGTGAGATCACACAGCCCTGGGTCCCCAAGAAAACTGGCTCCTTTAGTCACCAGAGATGGAGATGGCATTTCGCCTGAACCTCAGAGTTTCGGAGTGAGGCTTTGTACTTCCTCCTTTGAACGATGTGGACTGAAGTCCAGAGACAAGACATTTTTAGCCTCCAGAGCTGAGCAAATCGAGGCTGGGCAGAGAGGTGAGGTCTTGGCCTAGCTGTCCCAGGGACACCCTGGGAAACTTCTAAGTTTTCTTTTCTTAGTTTTGTTTATTTAGGGCCAGTGTTGTTTGGAGATGCCTCTTGGCTCTGAGCTTAGGGAACAATTAGTGACACAGGGAATCAAACCTGGATCAGTTGCATGCAAGACAAATGCCCTCCCTGCTATACTCTGCACCCCGCTGGGAAAGTTCTAAGCTTGATCCACACAAACAGACCTTTCAGCCTCCTGTGTTCCACAGACACCATCACCTGCTGTCACCCGCTGTCATTTTCTGTCATTCGCGATCACACCCTTTACCCACTATCTCCCTCTGTCACCCACTGCCATTCCTGTTACCCCTGTCACCCACTGCCATTCCTGTTACCCCTGTCACCCATTGTCTCACCCTCACCTGCTTTCCTGTTACCTGTTGTCTCCCACTATCACCTGCTGTTACCCTGTCATCTGTTGTCATCCCATGTCATTTGCAAGGGGTGCACCCCCTTCTTCCTCGTGCTTTCAGGCTTCCTCACAAGTAAACAAACTCTTGCTTCTGGGGTGACCCCAGACCCCTTTCAAGGAAGCCTTCAGCTCTCAGCTCTGACCTAGAGCCATTGGGGCAGGGAGTAGGGAACAAATCTCTTTGCCCCATTTTCCTTCTGACCCAATTGAGACAAGCTGGCCAGTGTCTGGATTTTGGACTCTCCCTGCTCACTCTCCTTGGGCCTCAAAGATCCCCTCAACCCAGCACCTCCCTACTGTCCCATCTCAGGTAGCCTTAGCCCTCCCTGTTTGAATCTGGTCGGACTTCCCTGGGGACTCAGAAGTTGGGGGAGCCTGGCATGGGAGGGGCCTCTGCAAATCTTTTCCTTCCCTTGCAGGATGCTGCAGAACAACCAGCTCCGTGGCATCCCTGCAGAAGCTCTGGGGGATCTACCCAGCCTGCAGTCACTGTAAGTCCCGCCTGCCGCCCTTCTCTTCTCCTTGGCACCTCCCCTATACCCGGGGACCCTTTTTCTGCTCCCTGTCCCAGCATCGCCTGCCTCCGGGGTGGTGCTTGGTGTGTTTGCCTACACTCCCGCGTGCAGGGCAGGGATGGGACTCTGGCCTCGCCCGCCGGGACTGTGGGAACGGGACCTCCTTAGGAGGGGCTGGCGCCCCGCCATAGAGCCTGGGGTGGGGGCTGGAAAGAGCCACCCCAGAGACACAGCAGGAAGGGGCTGTCTCCTCCACCTAGGCCTGCTACAGCCTCAGGGCCTGTGGGGTGTGGGGCCCACACACCCATTTCCCTTTCTTGGGGCTGGGACGCCTCGGAGCCTCCCAGCAGCCCCCGACCCCCCTGACAGATGCGTCTGGCCGGAACCTTGCAGTTCCTGTCCCGCCCAATAGGGGCAGAGCAGGTGCCTTGGGT